>OY390729.1:0-63495 GCA_959613375.1 Heteropelma amictum
TCAGTTTACATGCGGCTATCAGAAAAAGCCCAAGTTTTTTTGCTCCTTCTTTATCAATGTTTTCCAAATTAAGCGGAAATATTCCTGGACTCAAATAATGATCTCTGAGGGCCGCATAAATCGGGCAATTTTCAAGTATATGTTCGATGTTTTCCCATGCTTCGCGGTTGCAAAGTGTACAGATTTCAGATTCTATAATCCTGTATCGCAGCTTTTTATGACTAAACGTCAGAATGTTCCTTCCGGCAAGTCGACATTGTGCTGTAAGTCTCACGTAGGGCAGTGGTGTATCTGAGATAAGATACTGTTCACATTTCGGTTCGTTAAGTTGCTTAATAAGTTTGTAGATAGGGCAATATGTTGATAACATGGCTTTCACAGCATCCGTCCTAAACTGGTTGATAGCAATGTTGTTTAGTACTGCGTCGATATTAGCTCGTATTATCCGAGGATTTGGCTCGTTGAGAAGAAATTCAAAGCTGCTTTTCCGTAGTGCTTCGCGAAGATTTGAGATCCAGTTGTATTTGGGGTTATTTCTTCCAGACATGTCGAGAGCTACCAGGCTATCCAGGCATATTCTCGGGTATGTTGTGGGTGGCATTTCTAAGAGTCTTGCCAAATAGCTGAGGGCTCTTTTCAGTACCTGGCCCGTAATTGTTGTAGTTCCAGTTTCTAGTCGTATCATGTATCCTGGCGTGCACCTTGGCAACGCATGCAGAGTTTTGTAGAATTGGAGAGGTACTCTATTCAGTTCTTCGGTTTGGCGAATTCCCCATATTCCTGCGCCGTAGAGTAACGATGAGATAACTACTGCATTTAAAAGCTTCGTTCTTGCATTCCAATTATTGACCTTCGCTGAAATCATTGGTTTCCATATTGCCCCCAGCGCAACTTTTGCTTTTCCTATTGCATTTTTGCAGGCAAAATTGTGTAGACCCGAGCGGACAAAGGGCATTCCTAGATACATGTACTTATCTACAGTTTCGATGACTTTCCCTTTATATTTCAGTTGCCTAGTTTTTTTTGATCGACCGGCTTTCTGGAAGATGATCACTTTCGTTTTCATCGTGTTGACTTCTAGTTTGTTGTTTTTGCAGTATTCGGTCAGGGTATCCAATTTCCTTTGCAGTTCGATGATGTCGTCGGCGATTAGAATTAGATCGTCCGCAAACAAGAGCAACTCCAATTTCTTTTTAATATCAGTGTGTCCCATATCTACGAAATATGTTTCGATGTCTGCTAGTAGAAGCGAAAAGAGGATAGGGCTAGCTGGGTCTCCCTGAAGAACGCCCTGTGTTGTTTTGATTTCTTCTGATCTGGTATTGTTTTTCAACTTGATTCTGAAAGATGCTGATGCATATAGGTTTTGAAGGACTTTGATCATTTTCGAGCTAACGCCAACTAGGTATAGTTTATCCCATAGAACACTATGTGATACAGAGTCAAAAGCTCGTTTAAAATAAACAAAGGCTACAAATAGTTTGCCTTTTGGCTTTGCCATGGCCATGCCTACCTTTGAATTTAATACGAAGAGGTTATCCTCGCATGAGCGATTCCCCCTAAAACCCGCTTGAGCTTCCGGCAATATGTTAAAAGTTTCGCACCAATTATTCAATCTTTTAGCTATTATTGAGGTAAAAAGCTTCGTTATCGCATTGGCGAGTGCAATTCCCCTGTAATTCCCTGGGTCCAGCTGATCTCCCTTCTTGTGAAACATTATAACGTCCGCTTTGCTCCAGCTACTCGGGATTTCGGCTGTTTCCAGTACCCTGTTCAACAGACGCCTTACACTTATGCGCCAGTTTTCGGGGAACCACTTGTAGTATTCATTCTGCACTCCATTCGGGCCTGGTGATTTTTGTAGTTTCGCTGCTTTTATTGTGCGGGTCAGTTCGACGTCAGTTATTTCCCCATCAAGGCACGGGACATGCTGGTTTAGTTCAAACGGTATCGGTGCTTCTTCTGGCGGCATCAAATTCGAATAAAACTCCGACCATCCATCCTCCGTGACCGGGCATTCCTTGTAGCTGGATCCTTTCAATTTCCTGAATGTTAGCCAAAACGATTTTGCATCCTTTGTATTCGACAGTGCTTGTTGTATTTGCATTATATACGTTTTTTTCGCGGTTTTTATTAGTTGTACATAGGATTTACGTGCTTCGGTGTATTCTACTAGTCGACATTGTTCGCCTTTTTTCTTCCATTTTCGATACAGCCTATTTAAGTTTGTTTTTGCCAGCTTGCATTCTTTGGTGTGCCATGGTTTGTTGATCATATTTGGTACTCTTTGAGGTTTCGTTGTGTGTACCATCCCTGCGATTGCAGACGCTTCGATTAATGGCGACTGTGGGTGGTTTTCGCCGTTTGGTGAGTCCTAGGCATACTGTCGCTTTTCTGATTTCCGGGTTACTTGATTTTACTGGGTCGACGTTGATGCGCGTTCTCTCGAGGGGCTCCGCGTCGTGCTGTTCCGCGGAGCTGCACTCTCGTTTTTTGGCGCGAGATCGTTAAGGTTGTCGCGATTTTCCGACCTTGTGCCTGAGTTGTCTCGGCGGCTCGCGTGACCGTTTCTATCCTGTGAGTTCGTACGATAGCGGTCGCGAGAGTTATCGCGGTGTCGATCGCGAGAATTATTTCGGTATTGGTCATGGGCGTTATTTTGGTATCGGTCGCGAGAGTTGTGACGATATTGGTCGCGAGGGTTATTGCGAGGATCGTCACGGGAATTATCGGGATATTGGCCGTAGGAGTTGTGATATCGGTCGCGAGAGTTATTTCTATATCCGTTCTGGAAGTTTCTGTGTTGGTTGTCATGGTGATTGTTGTATTGGTATTGCGTGTATTGGTTTCGTGGGTTATAATTGTTATAATTTCGCGGGTTGTACTTGTTGTAATTTTGCGGGGTGTAATTGTTATGATTTTGTGTTCCTTGACCGAATTGATTCTTATTGGGGTTTCCGAATTGTCTTGGTTCTTGGCGGGTTTGTCTCCATTTCTCTCTCATTTTCGCTAACGTTATGCATTCTGATGTTTCGTGGTCTCCCTGTTGGTGAAATTCGCAATATTTCTCATTTATACCCCTATTTGTTTCCGCGAATCGGACTCTAGCTGTTTCCGTAACCGTTTCCCCGGGTTCGGTTAAACGTGATCGACTTTGGTTCACCGTTGCGCGCCTCTGTAATTCCAGTTCGATATTTGTTGCTTCGTCTATAGCGTTGTCTAGGGTCTCTAAATTTCGGTGAAGTAGAAGATTCGCGATTCTATCTAAGAGGCCTCGTACGAAAGCTTGGATTACAGCTTTTTTCTCTTCTGCCGTTCTTTTTTCTAAGTACGCCCTGTCGTCTGCCGCTGAGTATACTTCTGATAATCTTTCGGTAATTTGGTTCTGCAAAACTTTCACTCGGAGTCCGTAATCGAGGACTGATTCGTTGAATTTTTGTGACGTTGATTTTAGTTCGAGTCCTAAGTCTGATAATTCTAGCGGTTTTTTGTATGCCCTTTTCAGATCTGCGAGAAGCGCGTCTAATGTATCGCATGTTTTTCCATCTGTTAGGTCGTATGCTCTGCCGGTTAATCTAAATATTATTGCGTTTATTAAATATCGGTGATTTGGGTCCGGAGCGGTTTGCTGTACGCGTTTACACCTGCTAATGAAACTTTCAATTGTTATATTTCCGTCGCCGAATTGTGGGATTACTTTTGTTAGGTCTTTATATGTTGCGGGGTTCTGGGGTGCGGAGTTTGCCATTTCTGTCTCGTCGCTTTCGCTGTCTTGGTCTGCCAGTACGTGTCGATAAAATGTGTTGGAGGTGTTTTGGCGTCCTATTCGGCGCCTAGGTGGTCGTATTGGCCTAATTGTGATCCGATATTTTTCGAGAAGAGCGGTTGAAATCAGTTCTCATGTACGAAAATTATTTTTGAGGCGCGCTGTAGCGGCGTGTCCGCTAGTGATTCGAGTGACGCAGTTTCTTGTCGCGCGGGCGACAGTGAGAGGGAACGATGAGAGTTGCTTGAGGGAGCAATGGTTATAGAAACGTGAATGGGTGTATGTGTGTGTGTGTGTGTGTGAGGAATACATATGGTCGTAGAACCGACGCACGCTCGCAATACAGAGTATGAAGAGAGTCCATGCGCGAATTTTAAAGAAAAATTTGGGTGGTACTTACGTAAGCGCCAAGATAATTGTAAATAATCCCATTTTGTGCTGTTTTTTTTTTGTCGTTTCCTTCCTGCTACAATTTCCCTTCTTTTTTTTTTCCTCTCGGCTTTCAGCGTTGATGGACCACACTCACTCACTCGCTTGCACCACACTGTTTTTTTTTTTCCACACAAGTTTCTTTCTCACTTCTTTTTGTTAGTTTTGTCGATAGCGGAGTTCTGTGCGATTGAACGGATGGAGATGAACTGAGGACTAGCGCTAATGAAGTGGAGGAAGTGTGAAGTGGAGGGGATGGTCGAGTTGCATTGTTCTGGACCGTGGGACCGTGGCCCAGGGATGCTGTGTGGCGAAATAGGAGGTGCTGATGTGTGTGGAAACGAGGTGATAACAGGGTTGCTGTAGGTGTAAGGTGTTGTGTGGGAAAGAAGTGGTTATAGGATAGGGCCGTTACATTCAAGAAATTATATTTATTTTTTATACTATAAAAAAATCATGAAAATCATTGAGAAAACGCTGTCCTGAACCTATTTCTCCCCTTAAACGAAATTTGGAAAGATGAAAAAATTAGGAAAAAATAATTCCTGTAATTAAACATAAACAAATTTTCAGTACAAAAAAAGCAATTTGTATTGTTTTTTTCTAAAAATTGTGCATATCGTGAATAGTAAAAAAAAATTTGTCGAAATAAATTCATATCTCCCCCCTCTTCTTTAGCGAGTGAAACGAAACTGAACAAGGCGAAGAACGAATTTTTAATGAAGACGAGAGATAAAAAACGGTTGGCACAAAAAACTGTCGACAAGCACGTCAGTGACACGAAACGGCGTAAAATTTCAACGAGAGAAAAATCGGACAAAGAACAGAAGAAAGATGAACAACCACCTACAAATACATCTTCTGTGAGTCAAAGATGAACGATTAACTAAAGATATAATCTGAACAAAAAATATTCAGAATTTGAGATATTTAACGCTCAAAAATTTTTTAAATCATATCGAAGATGTCAACTTCATTAATTTAAAATATAATAATAGTAAAACTTATTTATTAGCGCCCAAATGATTTGATTTTTGAGGTTGACTTTGATTCCTCACTGCAATTGCAAAAATGGATATTTAGAGTAGAAACCTTCTATACATTATGTTTTCGAGGCCTTCCCTATTGAACTGCGGTGACGAGTTTTATGAAAAGCGAAAAATACTATGGTTTTTGTAAGAAAATATGGGAAAACACTGATTTTTCACAATTCATTCTTTTTCTTGTATTTGTACTTTTCAAATTTTCGGAACCGATGATTGAACCGCCTATACAAAGAGATGCAAAATGTACCTTTTTTTCTTTATATTTCATAATATTTTTAAAATTTTTTTATCTAATCAGAAAGTTCTGAAAAAATTCATGAGCGTTCAGAAAAATGCGCAGTTTCAATAGGTATAAGAAAAAATAGAGGTCACTCGAAAGTTATTGCGACATTATTTGTTTCAACAATTGGTTAGTATTCTTTGGGCAATATTATTATTGATAATTGTTCTTTAAAACATATTTTCGAAATTTTTTGTGTTTTTTAAAGTATTTATTAAAATTTTATTAAAGACATTGTGGAGAACAGTTGTTCCTTGAGACTGCTTCATTACTTTATCGATTTTTTTATGAAACTACCTGTGCGAAACAAAATGACATCAAAAAAAGACTAGTAGACTTGATATAAAAATTGAAAGCCTATTGAACCGTAATAGAACCAATGAATTCTTTAGATACAACAGCTCAAAAAAATAGCTAATACGTTAGCCGCCCAGGAAATTATAAAAGATTTGAACGACCTTTCAAAGAAGCGACCAGCTCCTAAATATAAACCCATGCCGATAACACCTCCATGTCAGCTGAAAAAACTCGTTGATAGTGTCGACACTATCATAAATAATGTACAAGAGGCTGTTGTGTTTTTGCTTGAAATAAAAGACGTTTTGAGCAATCACTTTACTGAATTAGAAGTCGCAGAGTCTAGCTCAGACCTGAGGTTGCAACACAATAATTCACCATTGAATCAGCCGGCTGTCATTGGATCTCCTCAAAAAAGTCATGACTCTAAATCGCATGTATAAAATTTCATTCATAGATTTCACATTATCCTATCAATCCTTTATATTCCGCTTAATGACATATTAAATGTAAATTGCCATCGCCGGTCCACCATCATGAAGTTGAGCCTCCGTTATCAGTACAGAGAATGAGGGCAGAAAAATGTTCTGGCCCATTTTCCAATCTGAAAGAGGATTTTAAACCGAGCGGTCAATCTCTGAACTACTCACAGTCTGACTGTGATGTGCTAGAAGAAATGATTAGCAACCGAACACAGTTGGTACCTTATTGCTGTTCATCAAACGAAGATTCGGAGGATGATATTTTTACCGATCAATGGGAGGCGGTAAATTGTGACTGACATGATTCTAAAATCTACAAAAACCTGTTAGAAACAATATAAAACAGATATAAAGAAACTTCTGTAAATCGACCTGAATAGAATACCAACGCGAATATCAAATCAGCCCATGTGAAATCAGTGCACGAGAGCGATGAAAGTAATAGTACCGGTTATGAGGCTGAAAACATCCGAAACGATACTACGTGGACCTTGAGATATAAGTTTAAAGAAAAGGGAGAGGTTGATAAATTACTGTTGAATACATGTGTGATAACTCAATATATGTTGGTCATAATAAATATGACTCAGTTATAAAGTACACTTTAATCAACTTTCTTCGTTGACATAATATAGACCGTGGAGCTGCTCAAGGGTTCTCATATTTTCGTGTCGAAAAAATTACTTTTGCCGGTAATTCAAGGAGCCAGAAATCAAACTGGGCTGGCGAGAATGCTGTTGGAAGTTGTGTTTACCCAAGAGGCATTGCTCAAATGTTCGCTTTCTGGCGGGAATTGTAACGCGACTTCGAATAAAAATATGACAAAACGACAGGGCCTGAACAAGGATGCTATTGCTGCCATATTAGGTAACAATACTGTTCGTGAAAATGTTTTTCTGTGTCGATTATTCCATATTTGTTTTCCAACAGACTATACCAGAAAGCACGGCGAAATCAAACACTGGCCTACAATGGACGATCGAGCAGTCAAGGCTAGCCCGTGAAAAATATGCCGATGTACGACATACGGCCGGTGTTTGGCACGGTATGAGATGCCAACCATGGGCCTCCCAGAGTGAAACCAAGCATGGGCCAACAGTTTACCCATGATTCCGCCAATGCTCAGTGGAAGCATGGCGAACCAACGCTGGGCCAGTGTTGGTCCAGCTATGGTTATTGGCTACTGGCCCATCGTTTGAGCTCAGCATCAGTCCGATTATGGGCCAACTGTTATAGCCATGGTTTTGCCGTACTCTGTTGAGGCTTGGCGATTCAACAGTATGCCAACACTGCACCAGTATATTGTAATTTATATAAATGACAATATATTCCATGACTCGCGTATAAAATTCTCCAAAACGTCCTGAAAATAAAAAGTAAATTTATAACAAAAATATAATACAAACTAGTTTGTAATAAAATTAGTGGTAAATTTAAAAAATGCCTAATTATTATTACGGTGTGAAAAAAAGTCGAGTTTTAAAACGACTCGAGAAATTAGAGAACTGTTTACAGGTTATGAAAAGTGAAAAATTGAAAAAAAAAGATGACAGAGAACAGGAAATTGTAGAAAGTTTGTGTGAAACAGTTGATGAAAATAATTCTTCTATCGAATGTGACACACCTTCACATCACTCATCATCATCGAGTGATATAAGTGAATCTGAGAGCTCAGAGATAAATACCAATGCATTATCACTCAAAGATAAATTGAGATATTTTGCCGTGAAACATGCAGACAGTTTGCACCATAACGTACTCACCGATTTGTTGTCTCTTCTCCGTTCGGAGGGATTCGTCAATTTGCCAAAAACTGCGCAAGGTCTTTTAGGAACCTGCAAGAATACGACAGTTATCGGAATGAAAAGTAAAAAAGGCACCTTGGGCAGTTATACTTACATCGGTATTGAAGTGCAATTGAAAAAACAAGTTGTGTCCGACATCTTCACTGAAGACAAAATTAATGTTTTCATTAATATCGATGGCGTCCAAATATATCGCAGCTCGAATAAACAATTCTGGCCGATAGTGATGAAAATCCACAGCATCAGCTTCCAGTGCGAACCAATTCTCATCGCTTTGTATCTTGGTGATTCGAAACCGGAAAGTGTTGAGGACTTTTTAAAAGATTTTGTCACCGAAGCGCAGCACCTAATAAAAAACGGAGTCGTTATTACTGGCAAAAAGTACAAATTTAACATTAGTGCGTTAATTTGTGATTCACCAGCTCGCGCATTTGTGAAATGTATTAAAAGTCACGGTGGTTTTCATGCATGTGAAAGGTGTATAGTGAAAGGCATGACTATGAATAAAAAAAGAATATACCCAGAAACTGATTGTGCTAAACGAACAAGAAAGTCGTTCATAGTACAACGAGACAAAAAACATCATTTAGAAAATGTTGTTACACCACTGTTGGATTTGCCGAGATTTAATATAATTAAATCAATACCTCTGGATTCCATGCATCTTTTATATTTAGGAGTCATGAAATACCTGCTGGAAAAATGGCTTCTGCCGAGCAGTCCACAGTATATCCGGAAACCAAATTTGGAGCTTTTGACGCAGCTGATGGCATCGCTAGAACCGATGATCCCAGCTGAATTTCAAAGAAAGTCCTACGACATCAAAGAAGTGTGTCGATGGAAAGCAACTCAATTTCGGTTTATGCTGCTCTACGCCGGACCTGTTGTACTGTCTCATGTACTGTCCGCAGTCCAATACAAACATTTCCTCTTGTTTTCAATTGCAAGCAGGATCATCTGTGACAAAAAAGTATCTGTCATGTTTTCCGGGTATGCGAATGGTCTGTTGCACAAGTTTGTGATGCTAATGCCTTTCTTGTACGGACCGGACTCCCAGGTACTCAATGTACACAATTTGATACATGTTGCGGATGATGTAAAGAATTTTGGCTTACCAGTGACGGAAATTTCTGCTTTTTGGGCCGAAAATTATATAGGGCACTTGAAAAAACTTGTTCGAACACCGAAAAGCCCACTGGTCCAAGTTGTCAACAGACTGTCGGAGATGGATTCTCTTGAGACGAGAAAAGTACACCAGCGAAAAGTCATCGAAGAGATAATAGTGAAAAATGAAAACATCGTGAAACTGCGTCTCAGAGGGATGGTACTTTCCTCGAAGCCACCTAATAACATCTTTAAATTGAAAAATAATTCACTTATACGAATAAACACGTTTTCACTTTTGAAAAGGCACAAAAATTTCGAAGATTACCGCGAAACGGACATTCTCGTGAACGGCTGCATCATTTTAGAAACGTGTTCCATTTTCTCGGAACCTGATGCATCCTCAAAATTTGGTATTTTCGAAGTACGAAAATACGCAAATGAAAATACTTCAACTTGTGTCGACTCGATAGAATCGAAATGCTTGGGTCTTCACATCGACGACAAATCGTATATTGTCACGTTGTTGCATTCTGCAGAATAAATAAATAATATTGCAGTACAATTACACACTAAAAATGAAGAACTATAACTGACATATTAAAAAATATTTAAGAAATCATTACTTTTTTACGTTCACTTTGAATTTCTTCAGTTTGTGTGTTTACGTGTATGTGTTATGTATAGATAAGTTATGCCAGAGAACATTATGCGTGTGTGAATATATATCGATCGGCTGATCCATGGGCCATCGGTGGCCGCATGGCGAGCCAATCGTGCGCCCATGCACGTGGGTTTTCATTGCGCAAGCGCAGGGGTTTTCGGTTTGCCGAAATATCCGTAAATTGCTGGCACCTTTGGCCGCGTTATTGTTCTCGGCGTTTCTAGCGTGTCACATCGTTTAAACGTGTGTTCTTTCCAAAAAGCTTCCATCTGTATTATTGACCAAAAAGGTGTGTTAAGTGCAAAAATTGTGCGGAAAAATGTGTGTATTAAACGCAGAGTGTTGAAAAAAAGAGGTTGAAAAAAGCGTTCACATGTTTCCCGAACACAAATTTCTTCTAACCTCTATTAATTTATTTATAGATTAGGCGCAAAATGAGTGCTACATGGCGAGAATCATCGAATTTTCTTGTCATTGAATTCGACGAAAAAAATCATGTGGGTAAGGCGGTAATAGATGTTCTGCCGAAGTCATGGATAACAATTAAAAAAAAAAAGATGACCGCACACTACCCCATCAATGTGCGGGAGAATAAACTTCGTAAAATGGTAGAGGATCAAGTAGATCCAGATAAAAACTGGCCTACTTATACGATTACGAAAATAATCGCAGAAGCCAGTAAGTATATATCCATGACCGTGGCCCACGTACTTGTGAATTTGAAAATTTCAATTTCATTCTATTATGGCATTTTATATTTTTCAGAAAATTACGAACAAGGGATTCGCCGATTGGAACGTGCTCTCGAAACGCTGGAGGTCGAGCCCAGCATTGACGCTGAATACGAGAAAGGTAATTCTCTAGTTGCCGACTCCATATTCACCCATAACGATTTGGAGAATATTCTTCTACAACAAGACGTTCTACCGCTCATAGGCGAAACTTTTATAAATAATCTCAACGGCAAGTCATTTTGGAAAAAATTGTTTCAATATAATTTAATTCTTCAATATCTGATGTATGAATTGATAAATATATTTCTTCATAATAGATTTATCAATACATAAGGTAACGTACACAGTCTTTGGCCTTACACCGCTAGTCGACTTTTTGAGGAATTGCGAGGTGTGCAAAGAGTGTGAACTCTAGTATCGACACGCTTTACATGCATCGCAAATTCTGAAAAGGTCGAATACTGGTGCAGAGCCGAAGACTGGCTACTTTACGCTAAATTTGTAATTAATTTTATTAACAGAATTGATAAATATACGTTTCAGATTCTAACGTTACGATAATTACGAGTGAAGAAAACCGAGGTAACGATAACAACGGGAACATAAATGCAGTTCTCACGTTAACCGAGGAACAGCCATCTATCCATGCCAACGTACCTGTTCATGAGGATCCCTGTACGTATTTTCATAATAAGTAGGGAGCCATTCTATTTTTGTTTATTGTATGAAATAATGAATTAAAAAACATTTTCATTTTTTATGTTCGGCGATTGCATTGTCTTCGCAGTGCAATTGAATGTATTCTTGTATGTACTCTCAAAATTTAAATTTGCAGATGCAGCACAATACATCGAAAATAAATTTAATGAACTCGAAAACCGACTCAACGAGCAATTCAAGAATTTGAGTCGACAAATGGACTCAGTGAAACGTTCGATTCTATATGACTTATCTAAAAAATTGAAAGAAATAAGAATAACTGCAGCTCAAGACAGGGTCGTGTCAAACACGGGTATCCCTGAGCTCAATACTTCCTTGCCACTCAAAAATATCGAGGATTTTCTGCGTTTCGACAACGCTTTAAAAGAAGAGGCCGAAAAATTCACCGATATGGTACGTATTGTAGCGTTTTTTAATTGTCTTATATCTAACTTTATGCGACTAAACGTTGCATTCCGTTTTTCACTTCTGTCTTTTTTGTTTTGTAGAAAACATTCATTATGGCATCAATCGGCATAAGCGATTCTGTCCGAAGCTCGCTAAATCGCGTTATGCCAGCCATTATAACACAATCTGTACAGCTGGAGTACAGTGCTGTGGGACGGAAAACAAAACAATGTAGAAACAAACGTTCATTCGCGGCAACTGCGACTTTTCGAGCGCTCCGAAGTACGACACACTTGGTTTGATAATTAAACTTATAATTGCTAACTTAAAATGAACTTGTAGAAATACATAGAGAAAAGAGAGGAGGAGAAAGATAGAGACAGAGACTGTTACATTATACTTCACTACTTATTCTACTACTATCTACTTACCTACTCTGTACTGTATACTTACCTATTCTATACTATATACTTACCTATTCTATACTGTATACTTACCTATTTTATACTATATACTAACCTATTCTATACTGTATACTTACCTATTCTATACTATATACTTACCTATTCTATGCTGTATACTTACCTATTTTATACTATATACTAACCTATTCTATACTGTATACTTACCTATTTTATACTATATACTAACCTATTCTATACTGTATACTTACCTATTCTATACTATATACTTACCTTTTCTATACTGTATACTTACCTATTCTATACTATATACTAACCTATTCTATACTGTATATTTACCTATTCTATACTATATACTTACCTTTTCTGCACTATACTTGTCATTACTCTCTGCTGTTTGAAACCAAACTAACGGTTTATGATCTGTGACCAATATAAATTTATGTCCGTAAATATATGGTCTGAAATATTTAACTGCTTGCACAATCGCAAGTGCTTCTTTTTCATATGTATCATATTTTAATTCTGCTCCTCGTAAGACTCTAGAGAAGTATGCTATCGGTTTATCTTTTCCGATTTCTCCTTGAGATAATACTGCGCCTATAGCGAATCCAGAGGCATCAGTAGTTATAATAAAAGGTTTTGAAAAGTCTGGATATTGTAATACTGGTGCAGTACATAAGACTTCTTTTAAATTTTCAAAAGCATTTTGAGTTTCTTGAGACCATTTAAAATTTCAATCTTTTTCTAACAATTTTGTTAAGGGTTTTGCAATCTTTGAAAAGTTTTTAATAAATCTTCTATAATATCCCGTTAATCCGAGAAAAGCTCTGATATTTTTTTGTTTCTTAGGTACTGGAAATTTCTTTACAGCTTCTAATTTAGATGGGTCAGGTTTTAAACCACTTTCACTTATAATGTGCCCTAGATAATTTACTTCTGGGCGTAAAAATTCGCATTTATCTGGTTGTAATTGTAAGTTGGCTTTACGCAATCTTTGCATCAAATCATCTATTCTTTTTCCATGTTCTTCCAAATTTTTCGCAAAAACTATTATATCGTCTAAATAAACAAACATTGATATTCCTTGTAGACCGCTTAAAACAGTATCCATTAATCTTTGAAACGTTGCTGGAGCGTTTGTTACGTCCCAGCTCTCACGCTCGAACTCTTTTTTTTAGCCCCCATTAAAAAAACACGCAATACCCACAGTAGGTACTTGCAGGGCACGCGTCTATTGGTATCTTCTTTCGGCGAAGCATATGTAGTCACTAAGTGCACCCAAATTTACGACAAGCCATAAAATACCCCTCGTTCAAAAACTCACGGCACGTGTAACGTCCTACTTTTCACTATTAGACTCTTCTTAATAGAAAAGCCACTGCATACAAATTCTTTTATTAATTTGGTAGCAAACCTCCTCTGAGATTGACAGTGGACACTTCCTCGAAAAGTCGTAAAAGTTAAAATAGGGCACGGGAAAAACTCTTCAAGTGTTTTCCCACAGCAAACATCTTTTCCTCCTTTTCTAATTATCTTTCGATACATGCACGCAGTACGACATAAACTTTATAACGTACTGCCTTTTATTTTTGAACTACGATAACCCCTACCCAAAGTAACGAATGCTCGAAATCAAAAAGCAAACACCCGGAAGCCAAAAATGGGTTAACGACTGCTAGACGCAATGCGTGCGTCTATGCACCACTGTTATAAAAAACTCTGTAAACGAAACCTCTATGTACAAACTTTAAATAACAACTTTAACATTTAAAAATAGGGAGATCTCCTCCCATACCAAATCTGACCTACATCTTATAGCGTATGGATACGTTTTTGTTAATCCGTGGGAGACGCGAATCATCTCCCACTACCTAGATCAAAACTTACTATATAAACTCCGTATAAGTTACAACAAACGCTTCACTTCGATTAAAAGTTTACTCTGTTCACGTCGTCGTAACGTCCGTTAAAATCCAGACCAAATTTACTTTGAAATTATCCGGACTTCGACCGAATTATTAAAACTCGATTGACGAGACTGAGATCTCTCAATCCGTGATAATCCGAACTATTATCGACAAACAATACGTTGTACCGAACTTGTAAAACAATAGTGATTGAAATATTAAATAAAACTCTGTTAATTTGTTAAATCGGCTAATATTTTATTCGGGAAATTACTCAAAGATTTCTCCGATCTAAAAACCTCCAAAACATCTCCGAAGAGTATCGGGTATAAAAACCCACATTGATAATAAATTTGTATTTCGCGAGTTGCGGACCAACCATCAGACTCTCTGGCGAAAGATATTCAAATCTTCGCGCTCCAAATCCGGTGGTCACAAAACTCGTTCACGATCCCTCTCTCGGGACGTAACAAATTATATATCAATAAAACTGGTGGCAGCGGAAACTAACGAATTCGCACCAGCAATAAAACTGGTGTCAGCGGAAAGCAGCAGAAACAACTCAAATCCACACCATAATAAAACTGGTGGCAACAGAAAACAACAAATAAACCATATCACCAATAAAACTGGTGACAGCCGATACAATTTAAATCGCACCATCAATAAATTTGATAACAGCGAAAAACAATCAAAAATTACACAAAATTAACAAATTTCGTGTTACAATTCTTGACAGAGTATCACTAACAAGTAAACCGGTACACAAACGTGAACTTTTCAAATAAATCGTGAAAAAAGAAAAAAAAGACGATCTTTGTTCGCGCCATAAATCATTGAACACTCGAAACCGAAGTCATCCTTCGATATCGTGAAAACGGCAGCAAGTGTGACCAGACGGCACGCGTACAACCATCACCGAATCTTCAAGGGCCAGGTCAATTTCCAGTAGCTACTCGACACCTTTTTCGACCGCCTGCACAAGCATCATAAATCGTCATCTACTACATCTACAAGAACCTTTCTTCTTCTCGACATCTACAAGATCTTCAACGAGTAAGTCAAAACATTTACAATGCCTAACGACACCGAAATCCCTATGGAAACTTCGACGGCGTTCAACCCTTCGCAACCACATCAACAACAAGGGCCAGCGCAGCCTTTGTCACAGAACACTTTCTCTTCATCATTTCAAGTCCCATCAACATCGCAACATCCAGTAGATAATAATACGACACAGTTGTACAATAGTTATAGAGATTTCACAAAATACTTACCGGAGTTTGATGGAACAAGTAAAACAATTTCACTTACAAGTTATTTGGAATATTGCGATACAGCAAAAGAATTCATTGCCGCGACTGGGGAGAAGACAATTGTAGCGTTCTTAAAAAGCAGATGTAAAGGGGCAGCTCTCGAAGCATTAGAAGGTTCTCCAATTCCGACAATAGATGAATTAGTGGGAACATTAAAGGAGAAATTCATTATTAAAAAACCAATTTTAATGTGGTTTTGGGAAATTTCGAAATTTCAGCAAAAAAATAAAGAATCAGTTACGGAATTTCATAAGAGAATAATCAGATATTTAACGGAACTTAGGCAAGCAGTTGACAGTTCAGCGCTTAAAAGCCGAACTGGAGCAGTAGAACTGGCAGAAGAACTAGCAGCTGACCAGTTTAGAAAAGGTATCAAGCCAATATATCGTGCTCACATCACATTCGAACATCACCCTGATATTGCAAAAATCTTTAAACAAGCACGCGAAATTGAACGGTCTATGGGTTACACGGAAACAGATGACGAAACGCCGAAAACTTGCTTACCCATAACCCGATCAAATAATTTTCACAATAACCCAAAAATTAATTCAAGTAAATTTTGTACACATTGCAAGAAAACAAATCACACAATAAATGAATGCTTTGCACTCATGAAATTAAACAACGAAAAGAACACGAACGAGAGTCAAAATGATCAAATTTGCAATTATTGTAAAAAGAAAGGTCATGTAATTAAAGATTGCCGAAAAAGAATGTTCAATAACAACAAGAAAACTGAGCAGATAAAGGCAAGTACAGCCCAGGGAAACGAGAAATCGACCCCTCGACAGGGCGCTGCGACGGGGCAACACTCGCAAGAGCGCCAGGAATAGATAAAATCGTTCCACAAAAAATCCTTCGAGCAAAATGCAATCTTAACTTTACGTCCATTAACAACAATTCTCCAACAATATTGTTGAGCTCGAAAGATTTCACAAAATCAGAAATTTTATTTTTGGCAGATTCGGGATCTCAATTAAATCTAATAAAACTAAATCATTTAAAATTTCCCGATGACATTAATAATTCAGTAATTTACGAATTACAAGGAATTTCAAATCATGATAAACCAATAACTCTTGGAGAAATAACAATCGAAATAAATAACAAATCAGAAATATTCCACGTAGTTTCAGATAATTTTCCAATAGAATTTGACGCAATACTTGGTAATGAATTATTAGGAAAAAACAAGGGTAGAATCGATTGGTTAGCAAAGTACGTACGGCTGAACGATACAGTTTATCCATTTACAAACACAGAATCACTTCTTCTGCGGGCCAGACAGAAAACGATCATGTTTGTTCGGATAAACAACGCGTTAAAGACGGGTTACGTACCGCGCATACCCTTAGGTGATGACATCTTCGCAGGTGAAGCTTTGGTTACTAATACTAACGGCAAAGCCTACTTATATGCCATTAACACCTCCGACAAAGACGTTAAGATAAATGTTCCCGTAATTTCACTATATCCATTCGATATGAGCATAGACGAGAACGATCAGACGGACGATAATTCCGCAAAAGACCAGACCTTCGTACACAATGATAGTACTCGGACGCGAGGAAACCGTGCTAGTGAGGTAATGAAGCTTTTGAATCTTGATCATCTTAATGACGAAGAGCGTAATGCAGTTTCCACTCTCGTAGAGGAATACGCAGACCTTTTTCATTTGCCGGGAGAATTTCTAAAATCAACCAATGTTTGCACACACAAAATTCCCACTATAGACGATATTCCAATTAACACAAGACAGTACAGACATCCACCTTTTCAGAAACCAGAAATAGAAAAACAAATTAATAACTTGCTGGAATTAAATATTATTGAACCATCAGAATCTCCGCACAATTCACCGCTGTGGATTGTTCCAAAGAAAGCTGACTCACAGGGAAACAAACGATGGAGACTTGTGATAGATTTCCGAAAATTAAACGATAAAACAATCGGTGATGCATATCCACTCCCCTTAATAACCGATATATTAGATCAATTGGGAGGAGCAAAATATTTTTCTATTTTCGATCTAGCTTCTGGATTCCACCAAATTGAAATGGATATAAAAGATAAACATAAAACAGCTTTTACAACTCCTCATGGTCATTATGAATTTAATCGAATGCCTTTTGGTTTAAAAAACGCACCAGCTACATTTCAGAGACTTATGGACCTCGTTTTAAAGGGTCTACAGGGGAACGACCTTTTCGTTTACCTGGATGACATCGTTATATACGCACGTTCTATAGACGAACATAAAAATAAATTCCGAAAACTTGCTGAAAGATTACGTAATGCAAACCTCACTTTACAAACTGATAAATGTGAATTTTTACGAACAGAAGTGCGATATTTAGGACACTTAATTTCTGCAGATGGAGTAAAACCTGATCCTAAAAATATAGAGGCTGTAAAAAAATTCAATATACCTAAAACTCCAAAGAATGTTAGAGAATTTTTAGGTCTCGCTGGTTATTATAGACGTTTCATTAAAAACTTTTCGGGCATTGCGAAACCCTTATCAGACCTGACGAGCAAGAATGTTAAATTTCATTGGACATCCGAACATCAGCTAACTTTCGAGAATTTAAGAGAAAAATTATGCACCACTCCGATCCTGCAATATCCAGATTTTGCAAAACCATTTATCGTTACAACCGATGCATCAAATATTGCAGTCGGCGCGGTTCTATCACAAGGCAAAGTCGGAGAAGATCCTATGGTAGCAGCAGCATCTAGAGTCTTAAATAAAGCAGAAAAGAATTATTCTACTCTAGAAAAAGAAATGGTCGCGGTCGTTTTTGCTTTAAAAACCTTCAGACCGTATCTTTATGGCCGGCAATTTACACTACTGACCGACCACCGACCACTCGTTTGGGTAAACTCAATGAATGACCCGACGTCTCGTGTACTGAGATGGAGAGAAAGATTAAAGGAATTCGATTTCAAAATCCAGTACAAACCAGGGAGAGTAAATACAAACGCAGACGCACTCTCCCGTAATCCAATTATTTTGCCTATCAAATGCAAATGGCGAATCAACGTGTCTCCACACGGAGAACGAATACTAAATCTTAATCCGGGAATCGCGAGAACATATACATCCTCGTCAGACTCTCATTCCCAGGGTAAAAGCAAACTTCAGAAAATCGAAAAATCTGATTCCGAGGATGAAACTCCAGAAACTTCCGTGGAAAATCAGTCTTACAAAATTCCTCATATACCTGAACCCGCAGATGTGGCAATTCCGAGAGAAACACACACGGAGACGGTCATTGAAGGAAGTTCCGAAATCCGAAATCATAATGAACGGCCTGATCATCCGTCATTTCAGAACCTCAATAATAAAGAAGAACAAAATCTCGCGAACGAAATTCAGAACCTCAGTATAGACAATTCAAATCCTCGCGAGAAAAATAAAAATCAGAGCATCGAGACAAGCGCATCTCAAAACTTAAATCAAAATCTTAAAATTAACGATTTTAATCAGAGCATCGGGATTAATGATTCCATAAATGAAAATCAAAATCTTAACCAGAGCATCGAGATTAGAAATTCTCAAAGCAATACAGAAAATCTCAAAGAAAGTTCGATCTATCGATCAAACATACCGAAATCGGGTATCAGACAAAAGAGTCGCGCTAGTCGACATCTTTCATTCAAAAATCTATCGATTCACGATAAATCATCATCGTCTGATGAAGACGAAGATAACACAATCGCAATACCTGTGGACGTAGAATATATCAATAAAACTCCTATATCTTCAGATGCAGAATCAGTAAACGATGACGCACAAGAAAGTGTAGTTATAATAGGAGAAAAACTCGCTTCAAACAATCTAACTACACTTAACTCACAAGAAAATCAAGAATCTCCACAACATAAAACTACTATGCCCAAAGTTAAGAAAATCTTCAGCGATCTCTCACATACTTCAACTCCTTACGACTCAAAAATCGCTAAAAATAAAGGAATTCAAAAGCAAAATAATTTCCAACGAAATCTTGCTAGGGAACTCTTAGAAAAACGCTTACATAAATCAACGGATTATACTCCTTCCCCCGCAAGACGAGTTAGGAAAAAATTTAATGAATCTATTAATGATAAAAGAATGGAATTAGATTCGGCGACAGATAGACTCTCCCCAGAAAATATGTCTCTCACAGAGGAAGCGATCATGCAACAAAGTATTCAAAATATAACTATGCACGAAGATAACATGAACATAACTCCAATGCAAATGTCAATTTTGGAAAAGTCAGTCGATAGAGTATCTTCGGATGAGGATATGATAACAATCATAGAAAGTGCACCGGCCGTAACAAAGCCGAAAATAATCATTCCTCGTGCCCCTATTCAAAATTTGGAGGTACAACCGCTTCGTAGATCCACAAGAGAGAGAAAACCAAAGAGATGTCCCTGTTGTACCGACGGTGAACACCACATACAGGCCAAGAAACCTCGTATTCAAAGAAAAGCAATGAAAAGCAAAAAACAAATTCAAATTCCAGAAACTATTGTTGAAATGTCTCCTCAAAATATTGCATCAATAATTAACGAAAATAACGATAAAGGGAAAAATTCACCCATCACTGAAGAAGCTAGTTTATCGATATTATGTGACGATATTTCAAAAATGTATGCGTCAATGACCAAAGACATTCCAGCTAATGTATCAGGATCACAGACTTTTCAAGTAGAAAATGATTCAGAAGATAGTCAGAAATCAAGTAACGATAAAAACGAAAATATAATTCCACCTCCAATAGAAATTGCATCACAAAGATCGTCAAATAGCGATAGCAATTCAGATTCAGATACAATTAACGTTATAGAATCCAGAGACAATTTAGAAATGAGTAAAGATCATTATATTTGCTTTGTATCTGCAGATGGAACAGTTTCCAGCGAAATCGGTAAAAGACTGATCGAATTAGGATTATTGAAAAATTTAACTCCTCAAAATACATTTGAAGTCGGTCAAGTCCTTTTATCAGGCACACCAAAAAAGAAGGTTTTCGCTTTAGTAATTCAAGATAACAGCACAACACCCTTAATTCAAGATAACGTCATCAAAGCATTTAAAAATCTAAAAATCGAAATGAAAAAATTAAACATTAAATCAGCTTCGATCTCTCGTAAACGTAGCAACCTAGATGATTCAATTTGGAACAAAATAAAAAATATCATCAGATCGGTCTTCGACCAAACAAACATACGAATCAAGATATGCAAAGACGAAATCACAATACCCCCTGTGGAAGATAGAAACGACATAATCAGAGAATGCCATGAATTACCAATAGCAGGTCATAAAGGCGTCACGAAAACATATAATAGAATTCGACAAAAATACTTTTGGGATAATTTGAAGAAACAGGTAGAGGATTATGTGAGAAAATGCGAAAGTTGTCAAAGAAGGAAATTAGTAAGAATCAAAACCAAACAACCAATGGTTATTACGGATACTCCATTAAATGTATTCGATAAAATTTCAATGGATATTGTCGGACCAATAAATCCAGAATCTGACCTCGGTCATCGATTCATTCTGACGATTCAAGACAATTTATCCAAATTTTCATTCGCAATTCCATTAGTAACAGCAACTGCCAACGAAATAGCTTATGCCCTTGTAACAGAATTCATATGCCTTTTCGGTTGTCCAAAAGTTATTTTAACCGACCAAGGTGCGGCTTTCATTGGTAGAATCATGAAACAATTAACAAAAGTACTGAAAATCAAGCAAATTAAAACGACTGCGTTTCATCCACAATCTAACGGCTCACTCGAAAGAAGTCATCAAGTTCTAACAGACTATCTCAAACATTATACCAACAAAAAGGATTGGCATAAATGGCTACGGCTAGCAACATTTGCATATAATACAAGCGTACATGAAGGCACGAAATTCACACCATATCAGATAGTACTAGGTAGAGAAGCTCGACTACCATCTCAATTCAATTATCTCGACGGTTTATTAACATACGACGATCACGTTAAAAATTTAGCGGCTCATTTGCAAGAAACGAGAAAATTAGCTCGGAAAAATTTGGAAAATGCAAAACAAAAGTCAAAAGTCGTATACGATAAAAAAATAAATCCAATTAAATTCCAAACCGGAGACAAAATTTATTTAGTAAAGAATCAAAAAATCGGAAAATTCGATGACAATTATAAAGGCCCATACTTAGTAACACAAGTACTCTCGGACCATAACGATATCGAAATAGAAATGGAAAGAGGAAAGCGTAAAATCATTCATTGCGATAGGGCGAAAATAGCGCATTAAAACAAAACTCATACTTACCGGTACCTTTCAGGTATGCCGGGAGAAATCGGGATGACCACCTTCGCGGTAGTTCTCATCTACCTGCTCCAGCATGGCAGCGCGCTGATCGCGTACGATTGCGGCGCTCCATCAATGAACATCACGACAATGTCATTATTGGACATACAAGAGTGCGAAATCCCTATACCCAAGCCAGAGGTTAAGGAAACCAAAATACAACTACTCCAAAGAGTAGAATTCTCACACATTAAAGTCATACAATGCAAACTAGAAATTTACAGAATAGTTAAATACTGTGGCATGCATTCTCATACTTCCGAAGTCAAAAACGGTCGTTCAGAATACTTACAAGAATTATCCGCTAATGTATGCAAATCAACGCACCTCACTAAATCGTATAACCTTTATAGCACCTTATTTACCGATTTCAATGTTAACGCAACAAACACTAGAAACGTAATGTTAGCCGGATCAATCGACAATAACGGAAACTGTCACGGGACCTCATTTTCAGACAGCTACGGATCCTGGGATAACGTCATTGTCATTGGAATGTTTAAGTTTACGCTCTTAGAACAATATGCTGCAGTTAACTTAAACCAAAACGAAATCATTCTACAATCGGGAGTAAGATGTAGCTATGACAAAGGGAGATGTGTCGACTTCCAGGGAGGATTTAGCTTTTGGGACCCACTCGAATCCGATCAGTGTAAATTCAATAATTACGAAATAATTTATGAAGGACTGGCAGAAAGAATCCAAGACACAATTAAATCCGAAAACGAAATTTATTCGATCACCACGTCCGACATCACTTTCGCATTAACGGTTAAGGGCCATACAGTTTTGTGCGGTTACAAATTATTGAAAACAGAACATCCTAAACTATTCATTGTTGACAAACAAAATGGCGACTTTTTCGCAAAAAAACATATATCGACTATAAACATGGATACATTTGCGTACGTAAACTCAAAATTAGTGTATATAGTCAGACATTTCGGTAATCAAATAACAGATCTCTATAATAACGTTGTCAAACAAGAATGCGAACTCGAAAAGAAAGTCTTGCGCAACACTCTGGGTTTTGCAGCCCTGGCTCCCGCCGAATTCGCGTATTATTTTATGAAAGAACCAGGCTACATCTCACATATAGCCGGAGAAGTATTAAGAATTGCCAAATGTATCCCGGTTAACGTAGCGACACGGAAAACGGACGAATGCTATCAAGAATTACCCGTAACAAGGGGTAATGAGTCGATGTTCATGATACCACGTACACGCATACTTACTAAAACAGGACACGAAATTGAATGTAATTCATTCCTATCGCCAATGTACCGAATCAATAACGTTTGGTACCAATCCCTGCCTCAACTGGCACAGGCGGCAGCACCACAATCATTGTCCGCAGACACGAAGAAAACATGGGAATTTGTTGTCCCGGAACACTTAGCAGACAGCGGCATTTACTCAACAAAAGATCTCGAGAATTTGCGCTCGAGCATGATGTTTCCTATAGAAAGAACCGCTGTGTTGAACACACTCGCTAGGGGAGCGTCTGGCCAAAAAACGATTGACCAAGGCGTATCTATTAACCATTGGATTAACGACGATATAATCCAAGAAAAAATAGAAAAGGTTTGGGGAAAGGTGTATAACTTTTTCCACACGGTCGGTACTTTTAGCGCGACGTTCCTGGGAGTATGGGTCACTGCCAGAGTAGTTAAATTTGTCATCGATACGTTAGTACATGGTTATGCGTTACACTCGATTTATGGATGGAGCGTTTGGTTGATAGGGGCTGTTTGGGACTCTATTACGAACTTATTACTTCACATCGGTAAAAAGAAACCCACTCGCAATGCCGATAGCGAAAACTACGTCCCCCTTCAGGTCATCGAAACCGACAAAGAAGAAGACACAACGGCGAACGAAAATAAGATTTACCCTACTTGTCCAGCGACGTCAAATAAGCAAAACGACGAACCAACGACTTCCGAAACACAATTGTGGCATCCGAGGTCGCATCCGATAATCTCGAAGAACAACCGCAATTCGAATGTATAAAAGAATTTTCGGCATAACGTTCCGTATTCGAATTATCTCCTATTTTCTTTTTCTTATGAATATAAGGATTAATTTTTTTTTCTCTGTGGTTGTAAAGAAAAACACGTATCTACGATTAAACCTTCTCGTACCATTTATTTTTCTTTTCCCAAAACACATCGAGACAGCATTAATAACGCTGTTACTAACAACATGAAGCATATGACCATTAACAAACATATATATACAAGGATTACTAACGATGTTCGACGCAATGAAGTTGTCTTATAACGGCGCAAAATGAATTTTGACATCGAAAATGCCGTGTCTCAATGGCGAAAAATTGAAACAATAGTAATATGATGTAACATCAATAAAAAAAAGGGTAATAAAATATATATATAAATTAAATAAAAATAAAAAAAAATATAAAAAAACATTAGATCAAAACTAATGATCCCATCGATGATTACAACATCACGATCAAGAAAGATATCGGATAAGAACCGATAACTCAACCAACGCAGAACAAAACCAAATAAACGTTGAAATCAAACCCAACGGTACCATTGATGACCCGAAGAAATAAATAATGTTGTCCAAACCGAGAACATGGACAAAAGGAAAACCACTCGTAACATCAATAAAACACAAACACGTGCTAGATTCCTTTTTTTTATATATATATATATTTTCTTTTTATTATATCTCCGCCTGCTCTCGTACAAAATCAATCACAGCGGGGGACGACCTTTTCTCATTTAATAATTGGGGTCGTAAGCGGAGAAAATACCCTCCGGGGTGAACCAGGCGGGATGGTCCCAATCATCTTCCGGATGAATTTGCCCCCATCGCCCTTCCATAAGCCACCGTAGACAACAGACGTCAAACTCCGGGTAAGCTACGTCGAACTGGTCAGCAGTCGACCTCAGCCGCCGGCGTGCCATTCGACGGTGCCCCATTACTTTAGGGTCCAATCGGTAAGCCTGAACAAAAAAAAAAACATAGATAAATAATTAGACCGTGTTTCGAATTCACGTATTGAATATTTCTTCTTGCAAATACTTACGCTGGTAAACATTGAGCAAAGCTCGTAAACTCGTTTGCCGAGAATAGCGTAACGATCCATTTTTTTTTTTTCTCTCCTTCAAATCTTTTTTCCCGATTTCACAAATCGACGTCACGTCTCGGAGTATTTTTCGGGTATGGTTCATCATCACGATGCAACGGGCTTATATACCAAATCTCGACCCATAGAACCATCGGAGTAGGGACTAGATAAAACACCGGGCCTACACCAACCCTGCGTATAAGGAACCCCATTCGACTCTCAAAAGATATATACATATATAGATATATAAAAGGAAAATCATTCAAACGTTCCAAAAACTTCCATCAAACTCAGGGAAATAATAAATAAATCTAAAGAATATTATACTATGATTAAGAAACATTGTATGTAATCATTTCTTCTATGTATACACTATATAGAAACATAATATCTTGTTAAGAAAAACTATTCTTAATACAACGAATATCATATGTATTCGAATATCTGTAACAAACAATTGCGTATTATAAATTACATATAATATTACGTATGCGATAAAATAATAAGCGCGAAATCAATTCGATTGAATTATCATAATTATAATCAATCACATATTCATTCATCTCTAATTTTTTTTATATATGTAACGAAAATACAAAATTCAATACTATTACGCAAACACTATATCTTACACAAGCAATTAATACATTTCAAAAGAAAATACATGCATAATATATATTATACTTACTCTTAAAATTTACAATTTGTTCTTGTAAATCTTTTGTAATCGACGAACGAAGATACAAACAATATTAAAGTGTCACTTACAAAATTTCGCCAATTTTCCAATTGAGCGAGACGCTCAATCTCGGGGATGGGAAGTGTTACGTCCCAGCTCTCACGCTCGAACTCTTTTTTTTAGCCCCCATTAAAAAAACACGCAATACCCACAGTAGGTACTTGCAGGGCACGCGTCTATTGGTATCTTCTTTCGGCGAAGCATATGTAGTCACTAAGTGCACCCAAATTTACGACAAGCCATAAAATACCCCTCGTTCAAAAACTCACGGCACGTGTAACGTCCTACTTTTCACTATTAGACTCTTCTTAATAGAAAAGCCACTGCATACAAATTCTTTTATTAATTTGGTAGCAAACCTCCTCTGAGATTGACAGTGGACACTTCCTCGAAAAGTCGTAAAAGTTAAAATAGGGCACGGGAAAAACTCTTCAAGTGTTTTCCCACAGCAAACATCTTTTCCTCCTTTTCTAATTATCTTTCGATACATGCACGCAGTACGACATAAACTTTATAACGTACTGCCTTTTATTTTTGAACTACGATAACCCCTACCCAAAGTAACGAATGCTCGAAATCAAAAAGCAAACACCCGGAAGCCAAAAATGGGTTAACGACTGCTAGACGCAATGCGTGCGTCTATGCACCACTGTTATAAAAAACTCTGTAAACGAAACCTCTATGTACAAACTTTAAATAACAACTTTAACATTTAAAAATAGGGAGATCTCCTCCCATACCAAATCTGACCTACATCTTATAGCGTATGGATACGTTTTTGTTAATCCGTGGGAGACGCGAATCATCTCCCACTACCTAGATCAAAACTTACTATATAAACTCCGTATAAGTTACAACAAACGCTTCACTTCGATTAAAAGTTTACTCTGTTCACGTCGTCGTAACGTCCGTTAAAATCCAGACCAAATTTACTTTGAAATTATCCGGACTTCGACCGAATTATTAAAACTCGATTGACGAGACTGAGATCTCTCAATCCGTGATAATCCGAACTATTATCGACAAACAATACGTTGTACCGAACTTGTAAAACAATAGTGATTGAAATATTAAATAAAACTCTGTTAATTTGTTAAATCGGCTAATATTTTATTCGGGAAATTACTCAAAGATTTCTCCGATCTAAAAACCTCCAAAACATCTCCGAAGAGTATCGGGTATAAAAACCCACATTGATAATAAATTTGTATTTCGCGAGTTGCGGACCAACCATCAGACTCTCTGGCGAAAGATATTCAAATCTTCGCGCTCCAAATCCGGTGGTCACAAAACTCGTTCACGATCCCTCTCTCGGGACGTAACACGTTTTTTAAACCAAATGGCATTCGGTTAAATTCCCAATGTCCTTGTTGTGTAGAAAAAGCTGTTTTGTGTTTATCTTTTGGTTCCATCTCGATTTGGTGATAACCAGACGCAAGATCGAATACAGAAAAATATTTTAAACCTCCTAATTGATCGAGTATATCGGTTATGTTAGGTAGCGGATAAGCATCTGTTATTGTGTTTTCATTTAATTTTCTAAAATCAATGACTACGCGCCATCTTTTGTTCCCATTAGAATCTGGTTTTTTAGGTACGATCCATACTGGACTATTATACGGAGACTCTGAAGGTTGAATAATGCCTGTGTCGAGTCCTTCCTCCATTTGTTCATTTATTTTCGATTTTAAATATTGTGGTGTGCGATATTGTTTAGTTGTTAAAGGAATATCTGAATTCGTTGTGATTCTATGTTTATAAACACTTGTTGAATTTAAAGGTTCTCCTGGAATATGAAAACGATCGGAGTATTTCTTTACCAAGGTTTCTACGTGAATTTTTTCTTCGTGTTGTAAATGATCCCATCTTAATAATTTTTTAATCTCATTAAATCTTTTTTCTGTTTCGTGCACTTTAACTAGCAATACCATCTTTTCTGTTACTTTTGACATTTTATTATTGTTTTCCCTTACAAAATTTATTCTTTCGCTTACTGAACTTTTTTCATAAGCAATTGATAACGGAATTTTTATTTCCTCGACTTCATGAACTTCTAACGTAGGAATCTTTATATCTATTTCTTCCTCAGTTGTATTATAAATTTGCATGTACCCACGGTCATTTTGTACTTTGACTAAACATTCACGTGCATATACGCCTTTACAAATCTTTAATTTCCGGATATATCCTTCCGAAATTTCTGGATTTCTAACATAGGCAAAAAATGTCGTTTCGCTTCGTGGAGGAATGCACATTATGCCATTTTCAATTTTGTTTAATTGTTTAAATGGGTATTTTTCATTACCAATTTTAAATACTCTGTTTTTATAATCAATTTTTGCCCCATGAGTTGCGAAGAATCGAGATCCAACGAGACCTGCGTGTGGAATTGTTATCTCATCTTTTATAATATGACACACAGTCTCTTTACCGAATAATTTTACTTTTACACTGCCTAACGTTTTTACTGGGATATCTGCTATTCCATGCAGTTTAATTATTTCATCTGAATTTATTTTTGTATTCTTGTTCACATATTTTAACTTAATTAAGTTAGGCGAAGCACCTGAATCAAGCATCATTACTACATCTTCATTTTTATCAGTTTTTCCTACTACTGTATATGGTAATTCATCAAAATTAACATCTATTTCGTATACTGGGAGTCGTTGTTTGACTCCTGCTCCTGAATTGTGTTTACAGGGCGGCTTTGAGTATTGTCTTTCCTCGCGCCCGCTGAGTGAGACTTGTTCGAGTTTCCCTGATCGTATTTTAGCGCTTTCAATCTATAACACTGAGTGTCTTCATGTCCCGCTTTTTTACAAAAAGTGCAATATTTCTGTGTATTACTTACAATATTTTGATTCGAATATTCTTTATTATGTGTTCGACACGTTTTAGCAGAGTGCCCGTGTCTTCCGCATAATTGACAATTCATATCTGTGATTTTATATTGATTTCGCGTTTGACTATAGCAATTTTTTGCTGTATGATCTGGTTTGTTGCATAATTGACAGTTTTCTTTCGAAATTTTATCGTATTCATTACATTGCTTTGCAAAATGTCCTGATTTTTTACAACGGAAACATACTATCTCTGAGTTTGACTGAACATTAGAATTGTTATTTCTACTAGGTTGAATGTATGTTTTATTTTGAGCATTATTTATTTGATTTTTCTTTATATCGTTTCTTTCTGAATTGAAAAATTTTACTGGCCTATTCATTTTATAGTCCTGCTTTTGCTCCTCACTTGAATTTTCCTTATTCGGATCTCTGCGTAAATCTTTTCGCGCATTTAATTTTCGTTCAATTTCTATTGCTTTATTTAATGCTTCTGTTACCGTATCGCATTCTGGCATACGTTGATCTATATCATTTTTTAAACCCTGAGAAAAACATTGTGCTACCGATGTGTCAATTTCGTCGTTAAATATTTGTATTTGTTGGTCTGTTAATCCTGTTTTACTAGCAATGTGACTTTCAACTATTTCTCTTGCTTTTTTCCGTAACCTATTAACAAAGTCTACAACTGATTCATTATCTTTTTGAAACATTCGTCCTAATTCTCCTTGCAATTGAAAAGTTGTTTTTGTTGGAACATAAACCTTTTTTAAATCTTTTATTAATTCTTTAATTGTCGAATATGTCGATTTATTTAATGCATCTTTTACTTTTTGAGATAAGCGACTACCAAAAATTAATTTTGTTATATTTGATTCTGCAGCAGCTGGTAACATGTCTTTTGCTTCTGTGCAACTATTGCATCAAACGAGTGCATCTTTTAATGAAATTGATTGATTTTGGCTTAATTCGTGAGTAGGCATGTTTGTTGAATTTATTGTTCTTTCTGTATTATTTCCAGTTTCTTCTACCATGTTTAATTCCTTCACTAAAGTATTGTCTCTATTTTCGTCCCCTGAACTTTCGTCAGATGTTAATGTTTCAACGTTACGTGTAAAATCTCCTAGTCCTGAATCTATCGTTTGATCTATCGATTGACCAGTGAATTTAAAAGTTCTTTTTCTGATAGTTGGAGGTAACCCTTCTGAATTTGTTGCTTTACCAGAACTACGCAGTGAGTACTGTGGTTCTTCGTCTTTAGACAGTTTTCCTTTATCCGACATTTATTATCATTTCCAACAGTTATAAGCGTATTCCTCAATGAAAGACCTGTTTTCCCCAAGTCGAGCTTCCAAAAATGGTAGCAGCGATCGGACGAGCAGTGGTCGGACGAGCCCCCAATGAAAATGTGACGTCGGTCTGACGAGTTCACAATGAAATGTGACGTCAAGACTTAAGGTTAAGAAACCTTGAAAAAAATGGTCGTTCCCTTTTTGCTCTAGCCTCTCGGCCAATAGACTGGATGGGAGTCTTTAATTGAGGAGTGCAAATAAATGTGGAAACGTCTTGTTGGATTTTATCTGACTCAAAGAGTCTGTATTTTAGAAAACAAATTATAGATATTACAAATAAAACAAATAATGGACTTACAGTTCGATAACGATGAAGACAGCAGAACGAAATCGGTCAGTCTGTTACGTCCCGAGAGAGGGATCGAGAACGAGTTTTGTGACCACCGGATTTGGAGCGCGAAGATTTGAATATCTTTCGCCGGAGAGTCTGTTGGTTGGTCCGCAACTCGCGAAATACAAATTTATTATCAATGTGGGTTTTTATACCCGATACTCTTCGGAGATGTTTTGGAAGTTTTTTGATCGGAGAAATCTTTGAGTGATTTCCTGAATAAAATATTAGCCGATTTAACAAATTAACAGAGTTTTATTTAATATTTTAATCACTATCGTTTTACAAGTTCGGTACAATGTATAGTTTGTCGATAATAGTTCGGATTATCGCGGATTGAGAGATCTCAGTCTCGTCAATCGAGTTTTAATAATTCGGTCGAAGTCCGGATAATTTCAAAGTAAATTTTGTCTGGATTTTTGACGGACGTTACGACGACGTGAACAGAGTAAACTTTGTTATCGAAGTGTGCATCTAAAATAGAATTGAACAGAGTTTATATAGTAAGTTTTGATCGAGGTAGTGGGAGATGATTCGCGTCTCCCACGGATTAACAAAAACGTATCCATACGCTATAAGATGTAGGTCAGATTTGGTATGGGAGGAGATTTCCCTATTTTTACATGTTACAAAGTTGTTATTTAAAGTTTGTACATAGAGGTTTCGTTTACAGAGTTTTTTATAACAGTGGTGCATAGACGCACGCATTGCGTCTCGCAGTCGTTAACCCATTTTTGGCTTCCGGGTGTTTGCTTTTTGATTTCGAGCATTCGTTACTTTGGGTAGGGGTTATCGTAGTTCAAAAATAAAAGGCAGTACGTTATAAAGTTTATGTCGTACTGCGTGCGTGTATCGAAAGATAATTAGAAAAGGAGGAAAAGATGTTTGCTGTGGGAAAACACTTGAAGAGTTTTTCCCGTGCCCTATTTTAACTTTTACGACTTTTCGAGGAAGTGTCCACTGTCAATCTCAGAGGAGGTTTGCTACCAAATTAATAAAAGAATTTGTATGCAGTGGTTTTTCTATGAAGAAGAGTCTAATAGTGAAAAGTAGGACGTTACACGTGCCGTGAGTTTTTGAACGACGGGTATTTTACGACTTGTCGTAAATTTGGGTGCACTTAGTGACTACATATGCTTCGCCGAAAGAAGATACCAATAGACGCGTGCCCTGCAAGTACCTACTGTGGGTATTGCGTGTTTTTTTAATGGGGGCTAAAAAAAGAGTTCGAGCGTGAGAGCTGGGACGTAACAAGTCGAAAGGGTGTAAATCTTCGTTGACCTCGCAGTTCCTCGAAATAACTTCAACAATTCTTAATTCTTCTTTGACTTAATACTTTTCAGTTTCAACTTTAAACTTTGAATACTTTCTCTACTAATTTCAATTTTTCTATTATTTTAATCTTTTCTTATTTTTTTGAATTTATTTATTTTCGGTCTCTTCTTTATTACTTGGACTCGGTACTTTTCTTTTGACTCTGATTCTTCTGCACTGAACTGACTTCTCTTACTCTCTGCTGGCTCTTCTGCCACTCTGACTCTCTTCTGGCTCTTCTGCCCTGATTTTCCTTCTGCGCGTCTTTTTATCATTTCGGTTTATAGGCGTTCCGAAATTTTAAGTCGTAGAAAGGTTCAACCAATGATGGTCCATTTTCATCTTGATTTTCCTTTTTCTTAAACTAAAGGGCCTGATGCTTCGGGAGCGCACACTCCCCTCCACATAGGTTATCCTATCTTTGTCGCGTAGGTGGCTTTCGCCCCTCCCTGACGGACAAAGATGTTGCTTTGGGAAGGCCCATTTTCCCTCCACAACTTACGTCTTATGCGTATTATCGAATACAATATTTTATTTATAATGTTATTCAATGTTTGTTAAATCGCATATTGTTATTTTAAACATATTAGCATTTTCTTTGTGATTTACATCATATGTCTCTTAATGACAAACTTATTTAATAGCGTTACATATCTTTTCTTTTCGTGTCGTCCGTTTCAATTGTTATAATTATTCCAAATGAATTATCTATTATTTTCATTGTTATTTTGTTTCCTCATTACTATTTATCAATTATTAATTCATTTATATTAACATTGAGATTTCATTTGTCTGTTTAAGTTGTTTACTGTTAAAAGAAAAATATTTCGATATTGAGAATATTTGAACAATGTTTCGTTTGAAGAGCAGGTGCATAAAGTTTGATGATCGTGAAAATATTTGAGATTTGGTTTTCTTGGAATTTTGGTACTTAAAAAATGTTCATGTTCCCTATCTACCCATGGCGTCTACGAGTCGCCAGATAAGCGGTTCTCGAAAGGTTGCGGCATCTCATATTGCTCCCTTTCGTCGGAATGCATTTTCTAATCTTCATGCGTTTCCGCTTTCGGTCCGTTGATATTTTTTTTGAACACGTGTGTTTTTTGAGAAAAACAGACTCGTGGGAAGTTTACATATAGAAAATGTTTATAAGAGTCTAGACGTTTTGTGTGCTCTTGTAACGATATCTAAAGAATTTCTCGAAGAGAGAAAAAAAAGAAATACGGAGTTTCGACGGACGTCACAAAGATCATCCCAATAAACGTAATAAAATTTCATATTTTTCTCAGCAGTCTTGTACATGCCACCACTATGAAAAGAGTCCATCTTTGCAATATAGGTCTTTTATTTGAAGCTAGTATCTTTTCGTATCGCACCACTTGCTTCATAATATTTTTTATGTGCATTCGTCGAGATCACGATATTCCCATAATGTTTCAAATCGTCTTTCGTAAGGGTATCAGCATCGGGCTTCTTTTTAAATAATAGCTCTACTAAACCAATGGTTTTCGGGTATTTTTTGTCCTTTACACAAATCTCATGAGTATTCAACACTATAGGAGAATCACCAATCATTATTTTCTTACTTGCAAGCTGACGTACACCATATGAAACATCCAAACCTGCTTTTCTGTTTGTTTGCAACAATACGAGATATTCATTTATTAAATCATCTACATTGCTATCCATATCATTTTCAGTATTATCATCATTATGATGAATTGATTTTTCACCAATATCATTGTTATCATCATCATCAAAATTATCATGGTCATCGACAGCATCTTCATACATTGATTTGAAAGAGACGTCTCCCAATGCAAAGTCATTCTCCATTTTTTTCTTCCCATAATCATCAGTTGCTTCCTCTTCTTTTTCTTCGGCCTCTGCATCTTCTTTCTCTTCTTTTTTAATTCTTTCATCTACAGTCTTATCTTTAATTCCATCCTTCAGCATGTATCTGCTTGATATCATCTTCTCCAATGGTGCTACTATTGGTTTAAAAACTTTACGTCTTGTACGTTCAATACCATCTTTGCCCGTTTTTAGCATTTTATGTTTTCGTCTGATTACATCACTTACTTTAACAAGTTGATGTAAGACATTTTTTTCCTTCAACAACTGTGCGTGCTTCATCTTGTGTCACATACGATACTGCCTCTCTTTGCATGAAACATGATTATTTAATGCTGAGAAAAACATCAAAACCTTTCCTATATCGACCATCAGTAATATCGCTATCAATTGTAATAAATCCATACTTGTCAGAATTCCAACATTCCGAGCACAAATTCTTGAATTTTGCATATGTCATATCTGTATTGACATGATCATTATACACATGCTTAAGGTTCATTTCATCCTGTTTGAACAATACCACGAAATTTGCATTATAACGTATGAGATGTTTAGGAATACGTATATAGGTTTGACACAGGTAAAAACTGTCGACCATCTCGTGTCGTCCCATGGCAAAGAAAGATCTCATATTATCTTGTTTTTCACTAGCCACATGGTCGAAAATCATTATGGAATGGGCCCGTGCATCACTTGGCGACACCACCTGTTCATGCTCATTAAATGTGTGATATTGAACCTCACTCACTGGTTCGAGAAAACGCTCCAGCAACTTATATTTTGGCTGTCCCGATGATTTAGAATAAAGATAAATGTTTTCAAATCTCAGCCCATTGGGATGTATTATGAGAGTGAGCAATGCGTTTGTTTTGCCATAGTTTGATGGACCACAGAATATGGCACGAATGGTATTAGGCAATAATTCACCATGACGTTTTCTTTTTTCCCTCCCATCACCACGCGTAAATTCATCGAAATTTATAACAGGCAGTTGGCCTACTCTCGACCCCTTCTTCATCGTAACTAACATCCTTACTGTATAAGATCCTGTTTTTATAATATTTATCCATTAGTCGAGTACTAGGCTTTGTACGAGCATGAGCAAACGCGGAAAAGGTCTGATGAACAATTTAATTAATAGACTTCCGATTCAGCTACATTTGCCCGGTTATCAATACTGTGGGCCTGGCACAAAACTGGGTAAACGTCTAGCACGCGGTGACCCCGTAATTAATCCTCTGGATAAAGCTTGCAAGGAACATGACATTGCATATTCGAAAAATCCCAACAATCTCGAAGCAAGACATCTAGCCGATAAAATATTAAGTGAACAAGCTTGGCAGAGAGGCAACGCTAAAGACGCAAGCATCGGTGAGAAAACAAGTGCCTGGGCCGTGACAAACATTATGAAGACCAAAAGAAAAATTGGTATGGGGCATGAGAAAGTAGACTGGAAAAACATTGTCAATGCTGCGAAGAAAACAATGGTTCGCAGCAATAATCCAATGAAAATTATTAAAAGTGCTCTTAAAGGTGCAAGAACAATTGTCAAGAGATCAATTATCACGAAACGTAAATTACGTACACCGCGTGTTTTGCCTGTACCTAAGAAGATTCGAGGTTTTTTGCCATTTCTCATACCGATTTTTGCTGGACTCAGTGCCGCTGGCGCATTGAGTGGTGGTGTAGCTAGTATAGCTACAGCTGTTGGAGCCGCTCAAGCTGCTAAAAGAGAGTTGGATGAGACTAAGCGACATAATCGAACGATTGAGGCTATAGCATTGGGCAAGGAATTGCATTTGAAACCATACAAGCGAGGGCTTGGTCTTTATATCAGGCCATCAAAAAACACGAAGTGACGCAACTTATCAACCACTAACCGACATAGATTTACTGAAATATGCAAAGATCACGAAGATTCCACATTTTCGCGGAGTGTATATGCGGGATCGACTACCATCAAGTAGCCCTCTCAAATGTGAATCAGCCAATGTAAATCTAGACAAGTATGTTGGACCTGGTACACACTGGGTCGCATACAAAAAGTCGGGCAAGAAAGTAATTTATTTTGATAGTTTCGGTGATATTCAACCACCACCAGAACTTTTGAAATATCTCGATGCTGGTAGCGTTAGATACAATTATAATAGATATCAAGATTATGATGGTATTGAATGTAGTCATTGGTGTCTGAAATTTCTCTGTAAACAGTTAGATCGTAAAAATAAGTACGCTCTATATATGTAGGACACAGTGATACTATGCGATCAGTTGTTAATTTGCCATCATGGATGATAGTTTTACACTGACAATATCTGGAACATCTTCCATACTTGATGCTCAATATTTTCCACCAATCGAATTATCACCGAGTAAAAACTATACTCTCGGTCTGGTTGAATTATTGACCTTTAATTCCATACCAAATATAGATGATGGAAATAATAAGTTTTATGTGGGAAATAACGTATTAACGATACCTACTGGTAGTTATGAAATAGAGGATATTGAGGCGTATGTGCAATCCAAACTGTTGGATAAGAACATTTCCATCAAACCCAATAATAATACTTTGTGCAGAGAAATTGAATGTGATTGCGAAATAAATTTCATTCCCGATGATTCGATTGGCCGTTTGTTAGGATTTACAAAACGTAAACTGGAAGCGAATAAAAAACACAAGTCTGATCTTCCAGTCACCATTCTCAAAGTAAATGCCCTGCGCGTCGAGTGTAGCATTACGAGTGGTGCATACGTTAATGAGCAAAGGCTACATACAATCCATGATTTTTTTCCTACTGTACCGCCTGGTTATAAAATAGTCGAAGTGTCATCACATATTATTTATCTGCCAATCACAAGCCGAATAATAGACAATATACAGCTTCGAATTGTGGATCAGGACGGTGATTTGGTAAATTTCCGCGGTGAAGTCATCACTATTCGTCTGCATATAAAAAAAAATGGGAATCGTTTTTAACAGGAGTAATAAAAATCCAAATAAGTCAACATGGACAGCCAGTCGGGAATCGACGCGCAAAGCGCTAACACCTCAAAACATTCAATTTTTGAAGAATTTGGGCCTGAAAGTGCGTGGAAAAGGTGCCTAAGAGATTATTTGATCTCTGCATCTTCTGCATCTGCTGTATACGAGAAAATGGAGGAAGAGATAGTGAATATTAACACGCCCATCGTGTTTGATGAATCTATAACACACTGCGAGATTCATGCTCATCAGCCATATGGATCAACATTATTCAATAATAGCGATGAGATACGTATTCCCGTGCGAAATCAAGATCAATGCATACTTCCCAGCCAGAGCTCGTTACATATATCGGGAAAACTGACGAAAAATAATGGTGAACCGACAACTGCTACAAGCCTAGTCAACAATGCCATTTGTCATTTGTTTCGTGACGTGACATTTCGTCTTCCGTCACCGGTACGAATGAGTGTCGACGAGAGGGTCGGATCGACGACCCTGGGACGACGCGCGGTCCAACAGTTGCGGGAAAAATGACGACTTGGCCGTGAGTAGGCGAGTTGACGGAGGTGGTGGCGGTGGACGTGTGAGAGAGAGAGCGCGTGGATATTTTGGGCGAAAATCGCGAGGGGCGAGAGACGCGAGTCAAGAGCCATTACTTTATCTATTTTTGTTGATCGTGGGAATTTTATGTATTATTGGGAGGCCACTTTGCCGCGGTCGGGATTCGACCATCGACCGGCTTTTTATTTTGGGAAAGTAATAATCGGGAAAATTCGATCTTTAAGCCCGTTTGAGGGAGTTTTCGACGAGCATCGCGTGGGAGCGTGTGGTCTCGGTGTCGCCTGCCACTATGTACGATCAACGTGCCTTCACTATCAGCAGTGTGTTTCGTACCTTGCCTTGCATGCAGGCGAGGTGCATGAGAATGTTTGGGGAGTCGTCGCCACGTCATGGATGGTCCTGCGTGGCTTTGGGCGAGTTTTCGACGCCTCGGGATTATCATCATCCCCAACGCCGCATTCCCGGATTCAAGGTCCGTTTAATAACGGCGCCCCTATCGTGAGATGCGGGTGTTCCGGGGCGATGTGGAGTTATTTTGGTGGGCCCACCACCCTGGTCGAGGTCGCTCCTCGCAGGGTGAGGGAGGCCTCCACCCATCGTCCGGAATTACCGGCAGTATCCTCGGGGAGTGAGTTAACGGGACGGCAACATGGTGAGGCGCGAAACTCGCCCGACGTGGCGCGACATATCGAAAATTACGGTAGCGATTGCATTGCCACCGGACGGGGTCCGGGGGGCACACTGTTTCCCCAAAAATTCGCGCGGGCACGGCCGAAAACGCGGTGCGCCGTTGACCGGCGACAGGTGGTGGGGCGCGCTGGGGTCCGTGCGCTTGCTGCCGGCGAACCGAACCTCAGTCAGTCTGTGCTCCGCTACGATCTATGGGGTAAGTCTTCTTTCTCTATTACGACGGCGGAAGGAGATTCGGGCCGAGATGCGAAGGGCCTTCGAATAATTAGGACTGATCAGGGGCTGGGTTATTTTGTTGCTTCACGGGATGTATTAGGTTTGGATTAGTAACAGCCCCGATCAGTAATAAAACATCGAGTTGAAGCCTCGTGTCTCGTCCCCTATCCCTGGCCTATATAAAAACTGCCTTCCGAAAATTTGCCATGCCTTCTCGCGTAATTTCAATTTGTCCGAATGATGGTGTGACTCCCCGTGCCGTGGTACGGTGTGCGGGATAATGTTTGATCGCGTAAGATGAGTTTTATTAGTCGAAATAATCTGTGTTGGATCGCGTAAAGTACAGTGACTGACAAAAAAAAGAGACCACTAAATTTTTTGAGTAAAAATTTCCAATATTATGAAAACAGTTGGCAAAATCGTATCGTTTTTTTGTTTACATAAATGTACTATACTTTCAACTAATATGTGAAAAATATTTGTACGTTCTTTCATTTCGATACTATATTCACAATGGGTTTTCCGAAAACACTGCATTTTAGCCAAGGTCAGAATAAAGAGACCAATGTTAACACCTAAGGTATAGCTTGCTGTTTTGTATGTTTTACCTGTTTACTATTTTTGTGCTTTGTTCTTTGTCGTCGTATGATGCTTTCTATGAGCTGGTATTATTCTTTGACTCAGTTTAAAACTGTTTCTCGACGACAGTACATGACCAAGAAACAAACTTCCATCGATTTACGAAAATTAATTATAAAAGATATTCAGGCTGGTTTATCACAAAGAGAAGTTGCTACAAAATTTGATGTGAGCAAGACTCAAGTGCAAAAACTGTGGACAACATTTTCTCAGACTGATTGTGTTGTGGACATCGAAGGAAGTGGAAGAAAATGCGCGACTTCGTACTGGGACGATTCTCGCACTATACGAGAAGTATAGAGAAATCCGCGTACAACAATACGAGTTATTCAAGAAAATCTTCAGTTAGACGTGTCTCATAAAACGATTCGTCGTCGACCTCGGGAAGCTGGCCTGCATAGCTGATTTCCAGCAAAACGGCCCTTCATCAGCAAACGAAATAAAATTAAACGTTTGCAGTTCGCAAAAGAATTTGTCGATCAGCCTGTTGCTTTTTGGACAAAGGTCCTTTGGTCTGACGAAAGCAAATTCGAATTGTTCAACCGGAAAAAAAGGGCCAGAGTGTGGAGAAGTGTTTTCGATTTTTTTCAAATTTTTTGAGGCGGTCTCTTTTTTTTGTCAGTCACTGTACGTTTGAATCGCGAAATATTCTGCGTGATAAATTTTTGGGGCTGTTACAAAGGCCTCGTGCTCGCTACTCTCGCGCTCAGGGTCGCCCTCGCTCGCGTCTTGTTGTTTGTCTGTCTCTCTCTCGCGTGTTTACGCCACACGCCGGCTCGGTCCTCGGCCACGAGCGTTATTGTTTGCCTTACCTTTCGTCGCGCCTATCGTCTTGTATGTATTATTTTGGGAAATCGCGATTATTTCGTCGAACACATTATTGTCGCATCGCGGCCGTCTTCGAGTTTTGCGGCGAATTCCTCGGGCGTGTTGCTACCTCGGCATTCATGTATCGGGCATACCATTTATGTATTATCTTTTAAAACTTATTTCATGTAAATTTAGGGGAAAACTGCCTTTATTATTTTCGTAGCATTTATTCCGCGTAGGAAATGCCTTTATTATTTTATTATCGTTTATTTAGCTAGGGAACTGCCTTACCTATTTTGTTATCGTTTATTTAACTCAGGAAATGCCTCTATTATTTTATTATCGTTTATTTAGCTAGGGAACTGCCTTACCTATTTTATTATCGTTTATTTAACTCAGGAAATGCCTTTATTATTTTATTATCGTTTATTTAGCTAGGGAACTGCCTTACCTATTTGGTTATCGTTTATTTAACTCAGGAAATGCCTTTATTAGTTTGTTGAAAAGGCCTGCATTATTTCGTGGCCATTTATTTAGCGTCTAATACGGCCTTTGTTAATTCCGGTATTATTTCTTTACCGTCGTGAACGTCGTCCCTTAGCAGCCGGTTTATATTGTTTGCGTTATTAAGTTTTGGGGGCCCGCTATTTCGAGGTTACACGCCCGAGTTAAGGAAAATGCGATTAAACGAATTATTGTGAACATAGTGTTTATTTTCTTTTCCCTGCCTGGCACTGTCGCCCGTCTCTATCCCATCACCCCGCCCCTCTACCGATATATTCGGGTCGCGCTAGTCGGCATAGCCTCAGCCTCGCCGATGGTAAACCATCTCGGCGGGCGGGTTCGCCTTCGGGGAGGAAAACTTGAAAGCCGGTTTTGTCGGCGGTACCATGGTACCTGGCGCCCAACCTCCTTAGGGGTGAACCGGGCCCGTGCATCGGCCTCCAGGCCGAGAAGAATGTGCGCGGGAGGAAAAATCCGTCACAGTTTGAAGAGGTGCGTTATGACCTCAATGCTGTAGAAATTGATCAAAACAAAAATGTTGGTCTCACAAGTTTATTGCAGGGTTATTCTTCATTGAGCCCAAATAAATGTTCCATGCTTGAGAATACAGGCTGGCTCGATATTGAAGAAACGAAGCAAATTGTAGATGTGTCTGGTAACTTTGACATATGTATAGCGCTGAGCATGGTACTTGGTTTTGCTGAAGATTATCGAAAAGTTGTGGTAAATGCTAAACATGAATCAATTCTGTCGAGATCAAAAACTGATGATAATGCGATTGTCCAAACGGCCAATGAAGACTTCAAACTTGTTTTGCAAAAAATAGAATGGCTTGTGCCATATGTAACAGTGTCGGATCAACGAAAAATTCCGATGCCGGAAAAACAATTCACACTTTGCTGCCACGTGCCTCGTACCATCATGATCATCAAAGGACCTGAGAAAAAGTCCATTGGTTGAGAAGAAAAAAAATGACGAATGGAGAATTTGGATTGCCCGTCGTTGTAGAAGCTACCAAAAATTCCGCTTGGATGTTCTCATCACTCATACGACACAAAATACAATAGCAATTGTTTGAATGTATATCACGCGACACGGAATTGAGGGATTTTTGAATGAAGAAATAAATACACATTTTTTTTTTTTATATACTGAAACGTCAAACGTCTCATATATTCCGACCCCTTTGACTCCGTGTCACGGCGATCCAAAAGCCGGGGTGAACGACCGAGGCGCACCTGAAAAACAAAACCGAAATTATTAGATGTCAAAACATATCGAACAGATGATCTCGAGACAACGACCGAAATGTAAACACAACACACATATACACACAGACACCAACGCCAGCGGCAACAGCTGACAGCGAACACGAAACCGAAAACACAAAAAAAAAAAAAAACTTAACATTTATAAACATTAATACTCAACAATCACGAACACAACACAGAGACATAAAAGTCGACAAACACAAGCACCGAAAACACACAGAAACGACAATTTGGGGGTAATTTGAGGGAAGGGCAAAAGTTAACAACATCAATTGCAACAAATGATACGAAGGGAAGGGATATTTAAACAATTAAAACGGGGTATAAATAGGGGAGCAAGGGAGCAGAAGAGAGACTTGGTCTCAAGAATTGAACAGAGCATTACATGCTATCTCTTGAAAATCGAAGTCCAGTGCACAATTGTGTCACAAGCTCGAATTACGGCATCACCTATGTGGAAGTAGTGTACCGACGAGGACGATCTGGCCCTGGCAGTAAGACGGTCTCCCGGTACGCGAACGAACGGACAGTGATACGTATTCGAGTCAGAGTACAGGAAAAACTGTACGATACTCAGGGAGTACGAAGGCGAAAGCCTGAGGAAATCGAGTACTCGTATCGTTTTGAACGACTCGAAGACACGTAGGCACAATGGAGAGTAACTCTTCGTGAGTCAATATCTGTGGGGATCGTCATTCCGAGCGTTCCCGGCGTACTGTGACCACGACGAGTACTGAAGGCTCTAGGGAGTACTTACCTGAGAAGGAAGGAAAACAGAGGGATCAGGAAAACGTGCGAACGGCTACGAGAATCACGCGAGGGATTGACGTAAACCACGTTGTTTGACGGCTGTCAAAATAAGCTGTGCGGGAGAAAAATAGGTGCCGAGGCGTAAGAGAGAAGGAGCGGCAGCGAGAGACAGGAGAAACAAGGAGGACGCACGAATTCACATCACAGTACACGAAACGGACGTGACAACACACACATCACCAACACAGGACGACATTACACCACACAACACACACAAAAACACCGTGAGTTTTACACAATTCTTCAAAAAAAAGTATCTCACCGGTCGAACACCCGAGAATTTGACAGGTGCATGTCACCTCGATCACGCAGACAGCGCCATATTCTAAAACACGATCGAGCGAATGACGCGACACTCGAGTTGCGCAGTGGATCGAGCCACAACGCGCGAACATTTCAAATCATTAAGGCGATTGATTGCGATCTCGACGACGCGGTTCGCAAGCCTCCGTCACTGGCCGCACGAGTGCGTCCCAGACGCTTCAAGGTCAGCGGACCAACGCGCGAACTATTTGAGAGCGTAAGGCGGACCGCTCGCCAGCTCGCGACAACGCGTTTCCGTAAAGAACCGTCCGAGGGCAGCACAGACGCTTCAAGGTCACCGGACCAACGCACGAACTATTTGAAAGGCAAAACGGGGGCACCTTGCTCACCCGATTCGAAAGTTACCGCGTTTCGCAAGAGAGAGAGGGCGTTGCGAGCGTTTCTTCGCAAGCTACCCCTGACCGCGCGGTAAATTCAAGATTATATAAAAGCACGACACATCACATGACAAAAATTGTTAGTATTTCAAGCATAGGATTAAGATTAGTACTTAAGTAAACAGCGCAGAAGAAGCAAGATACTTACTGTGACCGCAAGAAACAAACAAAACTCACTGTACACAAGTTACCGATTTAAGAATACATCTTGTTTTACGAATTTCACCTGAAGTTAAATTAATCCACTCCCTGATCGAGTCCGAACAAATAAATTTAAGTGTAACTAAAAACGCATACGTTACAATACATATTTTCGTTTTTTATTTACATACTTCCTCCTACACATCCTTCGTAATAATAATACATTGGTTACATGTGAAATAAGAAAATTATATTTCTTTGAATTCGATGCTGTTGAATCTTCCTCCAAAGTAATTCATATAGAGTTTTCCGCTGAGAGCTGAAGCCAAGATGTTCTCAAACATTGTGAGATCCGTGTCGAAGGCTTTTGCGATCCTAGCTGGCAGGAATATGAAAAATTCCCGAGCGATATCAGCGACATACCTCCTTCCAAATTTAGTTTGAACCGCTCTCAGGTTCGATATAGGATAATCAGCTTGGACTGGTAGATCAGTCAATTTGTTCGTTGGCAGAAACTCAGTCATAAGACTCACTTTGTTGATATTTGAAAGATCCATTTCAGTAGTGTATGAAACTTTTTTGTACTTCTCACGCGATCGTTGCAAGATGATTTTATGAGAGTGCCCACGTAAGTTTTTAGTCAAATTTGTAGGAGGAAAAAGAAGACTGATTTGTTTTTCTCTCAAAGTTTCTATATTGTATTTCTCGTCGTATCGTAATGTCATAGGGGTTCTTCGCATCGCCAGGTTTTATATTTTCATACCCTGCTCTATTCCGAAAAAAAATACACCAAGCGATGTTTCTATTCGTCATGGCTAAGCAACATTTATAACAAGCCCGACGCACTGGTGGGGTTCCATTAATGTGATCCACGGTTTCAGGCGTATTGTAATGCTCATAGCATGGAAAATACGACCTTATTTCACTGTCCATTTGATAGCATTCGGGTAAACGATGCCATACTCCATGAATCTCACGCCACCAATACTTTGACAGCATAGCCTTTGGAATAGAATCTAACTCGCTCTCTGTCATGTCCTGCACGTTTTTAACAGGATGAATTGCATACATCTTGACGTCAGGATATCAACTAACAGTCACCACGAATTTCCTACCATAAAATTCGTCTCAACACGTCTAGAATGCATTCTATGCATTTTTACGACTGTTTTGTTTTCTGTGTATGACCAGCATGAAATTTTCCCTATTGTCACTATAACGGCTCTATCCTATAACCATTCCTTTCCCACACAACACCTTACACCTACAGCAACCCTGTTATCACTTCATTCCCACACACATCAGCACCTCCAATTTCGCCACACAGCATCCCTGGGCCACAGTCCCACGGTCCAGAACAATGCAACTTGACCATCCCCTCCACTTCACACTTCCTCCACTTCATTAGCGCTAGCCCTAATCCTCAGTTCATCTCCACCCGTTCAACCGTAAAGACCAATTAATAAACGCTCAACTCTTACTCTCATTTCCGATTATCATTCATTTATTCATTCCGTATACGACCATCACAACTGGCATCAGAAGTGCGATCGATCTGCGCAACAAAAAAATTACATAAACTAACGAAACCTTTCACTCAGCGAAAAAAAAGAAAAGAAAGAAACTTGTGTGAAAAAACACAGTGTGGTGCAAGCGAGTGAGTGAGTGAGTGAGTGTGGTCCATCAACGCTGAAAGCCGAGAGAAAAAGAGGAAGGGAAATTGTAGCAGGAAGGAAACGACAAAAAAAAACAGCACAAAATATTTACAATTATTATGGCGCTTACGTAAGTGCCACCCAAATTTTTCTTTAAAATTCGTGCATGGACTCTCTTCATACTCTGTATTGCGAGCGTGCGTCGGTTCTACGACCATATGTTATGACGTCCCCCTCGTCGATACGGGGAGAACGTCAAAATGATCCAGGGAGAGTTTCCCGGTGCGGCGCGTGGGGGGAGCGTAACAGCTCTCGTGGTGTTGGTTGGGCGCCAGCTCGTGATGAGCGAAATCGGTGTGTGCGGACTCGGTTCGTCCTTCCGAGATATCCCAGGGGCAGTTCTCCGACGCTACGGCTTCTTACCCTGTACCCTGGGCTCTCCCGTCACAATACTCGACGCACTGCTCGCGCAAAGCCAGGTGGAGGGCGGAGGAACGGGGTCGGGGGGGGGGGCGCCAAGCAACGCCAAAAAACCTAAAAGTTACACGGCTGTGCCGAGAAGCGAAATGCCGTATGTATTATAAGAGAATAAGGGAATATAAGCGGAAGACGCGTAACCCGACGCGAATTGGTCGCCACAGAACCGCGAGGTGCCCGCAGGACAGACGCGAGAGGCAAACTATTCACAAACGAATTGTGACGTTAGTCGTACAAGAAGCACTAAATAAATTCGAAATAATTACAAAGGAAGTGCGAAATTCTCGCCAAAGAACTCGAGGTAATCGCAAACGAAATGTAAAACAGTTACGAGGGCAATGCGAGATAGTCGCTTTCGAAACGTGTACTAATTACAGAAGACCGCTCGGTAATCGCAATCGAGGCTCGAAATACTCGCCGAAAAGTTCGAGTCAACCGCGAGCGATCCGCAAAATCCTCACAGCCGGCATGTCGTATAACAAAGAAAAAAAACAGCTAAATAATTCCCAAGAAACGATCAACAATCGCGAAAGAAGCGCTAAATAATCGCGAGCGAAACGCAAAATAATCTCGAACGAAGCGCTGAATAATCGCGAGTGAAACGCTAAATAACCGCGAAAGAACCGCTAAATAATCGCGAAAGAAGCGCAAAATAATCGCGAGGAAAGCGCTGAATCAAGTCCGCATAATTCGCAACAGAACGCTAGATAATCGCGAAAGACGTGAAAGGCTTACAAACTAAATGCGAAATCGTCGCTAGCGAACTCCAGATAATCGCAGGCGAAATGTACAGAGGCAAGGCGAGGTACTTGCAAGCGGGACATACAACAACTCAGATGAGGTGTGACATTAGTCGCACGAGAAGGGGCTAAATACTTCCTAGAAAAAGAAAAAGACCGCAAAAGAAATTCGCCAGGGACAAGGATATACGGGACGCAACTCTCTCACACCGTACACACTCGCTCTCCTCCGTAGTCTGCTCTGACGGCCGGCGGTGCTCCCTCGCTGCGTGGCCCGCAGGTCGTTCGGTCGCGTGGACGCGCGTCCCCGGGGGTCGAGGACCGCTGCGAGGACGTGTCGTCGAGGCGCAGTGAGAGAAATTTCTCACTCGCCGAATCGCTGCGTCTTCAAAATTCCCGGAGCGATTCGAAAGTGTTGTCGTCGAGGCGCAGGGAGAGAAATTTCTCACTCGCCGAATCGCTGCGTCTTCAAAATTCCAGGAGCGCTGCGAAAGTGTTGTCGTCGAGGCGCAATGAGAGGAGATTCTTCCTCGCCGAATCGCTGCGTCCTCCGAATCTCAAAAGCGCTGCGAAAATGACGTCGTCGAGGCGCAGTGAGAGGAGATTCTTCCTCGCCGAGTCGCTGCGTCCTCCGAATCTCAAACGCGCTGCGAAAATGGTGTCGTCGAGGCGCAGTGAGAGGAGATTCTTCCTCGTTGAGTCGCTGCGTCCTCCGAATCTCAAAAGCGCTGCGAAAATGGTATCGTCGAGGCGCAGTGAGAGGAGATTCTTCCTCGCCGAGTCGCTGCGTCCTCAATATCTCAGAAGCGCTGCGAAAGTGGTGTCGTCGAGGCGCAGTGAGGAGAGGAGATTCTTCCTCGCCGAGTCGCTGCGTCGTCGAAAACTGGGAGACGCTACCGAAGCGTTGTCGTCGAGGCGCAGTGAGAGGAAATCCTCACTCGCCGAGGTACTGCGTTGTCGAAAACTGGGAGACGCTACCGAAACGTTGTCGTCGAGGCGCAGTGAGAGGAAATCCTCACTCGCCGAGGTACTGCGTTGTCGAAAACTGGGAGACGGTACCGAAACGTTGTCGTCGAGGCGCAGTGAGAGAAAGTTCCCACTCGCCGATGTGCTGCGTCCTCGCCGAGCACCTCCTCGACGCCCCGGCCGATGCGCTGGCTCCTTTCGACGATAGCTGGTGACGATGATCCCCTATGGACGCAGATGGCACACGGCACACACACACTCTCTCTCACAACCAGGAACGCGAGGGCCGGATAGGGATGAGGGACACGGGCTTTCGGCAAGGCTTAACCTGCAATTAATCGCGCGCGAACTGTCAGTTTTCCCCTCTCAGTGGACGGGACACCGACGCTCTGTGCTTACGCATCCGCGAATCAACCGCGTAGATCGGGGAAGGGCCGCCGCTGCACACGCACTATCCCTCTACAAAATGCGCGACACGATACAAGTACGCCGGTGCGACCACTCGCACCTGTTACACACACGGGAGACTTGTTATTGCTTGGGTTCTTTCGTTTTTCTTTTCCGCGCGAGCCGGCCGTCTCACCTCGTCACCGCGCGAGAACAAAAAAAAACAACGCGAACGACGCCAATTCGGCCTTTAGAAAAAAATTGACCCGAGAGTCGCAAACTCGACTCTCACTGACGGCTTTGTCCGTATTCTTTTGCCGTGAAGCGGCCGCGTGACTCTACAGTCGGCCAAACAGGCAGTAATGCCTCGATAAAGAAAAAAGACAATGTAACGTCCGCGCCACGACTGGCAGGAGAGAAGGAAAAGAATAAACGAGGACTCACCGCGTGCTACCTCGCTCCTCGCCACGCATGTTGTTCGGCGTCCCTCGGCTTCGCTTTTCCTCCCGGCTTCCTTTCTACTCCTCGCTTTACCTTTCCTCTGACTTCGCACTCCAGTTACTACGCTTTGCCGTTTTCCTCTGACTTCTCGCTTCCGTTGCTACTGGCTTTTTCTTTTCGCTACCACCTTTCTACCGTTCCTCGCTTTTCGCTGTACTTTTATCTTTTCTCTACTTTTCCGCTCTTTACTTTACGCCGGCTCGATGTACAATGATCTAACATGGCGTCGGCTTTTTCGCGGTTGCCGGTCTTTTTCGCGCGCCAGGCGGGGAGTTTAGCGCGTGGGCCTCCGTGACTATAGTCACAAGTTTGCCGCAGTCCCCGCCGGCGGGGCGGTGGGCCTCGGCAACGAGGGCCGAAGCGTATATCGCTCTAGAGGGGAGACTCCACGAGTCTGTGTCGCCCCACAACATTGCGGGGCAAAAGTGGCGCCCTCGTCGCCGGGTTCACTCGCGGTAGTGCAGTCGGCAGCCCCTCCGTGACACAACGTCACAATGTAGTCCACACACACACACACACACACACACACACATACACCCATTCACGTTTCTATAACCATTGCTCGCTCAAGCAACTCTCATCGTTCATCGGATTCAAAGGACCATTCAAAGGACGATTGGCGGGAAGCGCGTTCACAGTGGAATACGTACCATCGTTCACGACCCCCGAACTGGTCCCGAGGATATTACGCAGAACGACACTGTCAATGTTGCAAACATGGCAGCCATTCTCCGACCCACAGTCCAGGGCCTCGCCAGCTCGGTCGACCATCATCACCATACGTCCTATCGCGCTCACCATCAGCATCTTCGGTCGAGTCTTTAAACTTCGAGGGCACTCGCCCCGCCCAACCTCGGGTGAGCGCGAAGAGCGAAAATCACGCTCCCAAACAACAACCGCCATCGGAACAGAAAATACCAAAGAACGTAAAGGAAGCCGACCGACGAAAGGTACGGTTCCTGACGGGGGAAACAAGCAATGCTTCCTCAAGGAAATACCACCGGCCAGAATCAAAATCAGGTCATCGCAGTTCAGATTAGGACACGCTGAATTCGTCCTAGACGGGGGCTCGTCCGTTAATTTGATTCACATCAGTGCCCTCGACGAGGTCCTATACTTCGACACCGGCGACACTCGTACAGTGAGAGGTGTGCATCCAAGCGCAGTACGCACTCTTGGGACGATAGTATTGGAAATTAAAACAACAAAGACGATATTTCATGTATTTGATGGTGAACGATTGCCACGTGCAGACGGACTTCTCGGTTCTCTCTATCTTTACCAGGAGAAGGCCGAAATCTCGTACAATCATGGCACGATCGTCACGGCATCGCAGCCAGTCACCCCAATGCCCTTCTGCAACCGAGATGAGATTGAGCCGGTGCTAAACGAACTCGATTCGGTAAAAATATATCTCGAAGGTCGCAGTAGGAAGCACATTGGCATAAAAATTCGGAACGTGAACGTTTACGACGGATATCTGAGACAAATCAACGTTGGACCTGATGTGTTCATAGGCGAAGCGATAGTGAAAAATAATCACGGGGTTTACTACGTCGTAGCGACAAATACAAGCACGGAGCCAGTGGCCTTCGAAATCCCCGCGCAGGAGCTCGAACCATACGAGATTGGCTCTCAACCCGCGTCAGACCCCGATTCGGATACCTCCGTTCAACAACCAGAACCGAGGTCATCTAATGAACGAGTGAATCAAATTTTCAAAACATTACGTCTCGAGCATTTAACAAAAACAGAACGCCAGCACGTCCGCGGACTCGTGCATGAATTTCCTGATATTTTCCATCTACCGGGTGACGCTTTAATCGGCTCATCGCGCGTGGAACACGAAATTCCAACCGTTAATGAGACTCCGATTCACACCAAACAATATCGTTACCCATTAATACATCAAGAGGAGATTAAAAATCAAGTTTCTTTCTCTACCATACATTACAGAAATACTTGACAGGCTTGGAGGGGCCAAATATTTTTCCGTTTTCGATCTCGCAAGTGGCTTCCACCAAATTAAGGTGGCCGGAAAAGATCAGCCAAAGACAGCGTTCACTACACCACGAGGTCATTACGAGTTTCTACGAATGCCATTCGGAGTGAAAAACGCGCCAGCAACATTTCAACGGTTGATGGACAGTGTGCAAAAGTAATCCCACAATTCGGCAACGGAAATATAACAATCGAAAGTTTCATTAGCAGGTGTAAACGCGTACAGCAAACCGCTCCTGACCCAAATCACCGATATTTAATAAACGCAATAATATTTAGGTTAACCGGCAAAGCATACGACCTAACAGATGGGGAGAACATACGACACACTAGACGCGCTTCTCGCAGACCTAAAAAGGGCAAATAAAGAACCGTTAGAATTATCAGATTTAGGACTCGAATTAAAATCAACCTCACAAAAATTCAACGAGTCAGTCCTCGACTACGGACTCCGAGTAAAAGTTTTGCAGAATCAAATTATCGAAAGACTATCGAAAGTATACTCAGAGGCAGACGACAGGGTGTATATAGAAAAAAGAACGGCAGAAGAGAAGAAAGCCGTAATTCAAGCTTTTGTGCGAGGTCTCTTGGATAGAATCGCGAACCTTCTACTCCATCGAAATTTAGAAACCCTAGACAACGCCATAGACGAGGCAACAAATATCGAACTAGAATTGCAAAGGCGCACAACATGTTAGGGGTGTAATATTTTTAAAAATAACAACATTCATTCCTTCCATGTATTCTGCTTTATTATTTTAATTTCCCATTTGGACGTCCGAACGTGTATACATCTGGAGACGAACTGCCTCCCTCGTCTCGCCGTTCCGAAATTATTCGTTTCCACTCATCAGGAGTCGATAATACCCCCTCCCCCATATACATATTTCATATCATATTATTTCGTATTACAATCGGCTCTCCTGACACACTGTTCGTCCTCGGACAGGTGTATTTTTACATGTCTCAAATAAATCTAGCCATAAAACGCTTCTACATATATATTAAATGTAGATATACATCACACTTCTATAACGTTGATCGAGATATACGCTTATAAAAATAGTCTTCTAATGCATCATATATTTGCTCCTCTTTTTTTCGAAACAAAAAGGTATGAAACATTTACCCTTGTTTATTGCTACGGGGGTGCCATGGACAGAGATTGGCCGGTTCCCAAATTCCACTGTACGGCCTTTGTGTAACTTGAAAGCCTTCAATATCGGCTACTACGTATCGGTTATTACGTAACTCGCGAATAATTTCATAAGGCCCTTTAAACTGTGGTATTAATTTTCTTGAAATGTTTGGCGTACTCTCGAAATTCCGGAGCATCACATAATCACCAACTCGGAACTGATAAGGCTGTTTTCGTCGTTTGTCAAAATATCCTTTGCTATACTCTTGTGATCTTTCGATGTTCATCTCAGCTTTTTTCCTAGAGGATGGAAGATCACGTTCGATTCCCTTATTTGTCTCTTCGAGAAATTCTCGTACTAAATCTATGTTTTTCCCCCGTTGCGTCACACCGAAAAGGAGCATGCTCGGCGTCTCACCCGTTGTCTTATTTACGGTGTTGTTGATACTATACTCTACATCTTCGAGAACGTGATACCAATATTTTTGTTTATCATTGTTAACCATTTTCGCTAACATTGGGGTGAGGACCCGATTGACTCGCTCGACTTGGCCATTCGCCTGGGGTGATCCAGTGGCTATTTTAACATGAGTAACTTCCTTTTCAGCCATAAACTCTGCAAACTCCTTTGAAGTGAATGCACTCCCACGATCTGACACTACGACCTTCGGTCGACTGTACGTAGCGAAGTATTGTTGAAGATGGGCGATAGCCTCTTTGCTGGAGGTTGATTTTGTGGCGTATAGTTTCACGAATTTGGTGAACGCGTCAACAACAACAAATACGTAACGCTTCTTCGAATGCTCTTTGTCGACCGGGCTGCAATGATCAATGTGTAACGTTACGAATGGTTTATTTCCTTTTGGAACGTTGTGCAAGAAACCTTGTACCCTACCTACAGTGGGCGAAAATGAGATACACTTCAAACAGTTTTTAATATAAGTTTCAACCTTTTCTTTTAGTCTCGGGAACCAATAACTTTTTTGGATCACCCCACACGTTTTTTCTACTCCTAAGTGTCCCATCTCGTCGTGGTAGTTGTGAATCACGCTATTCTCCATGCTTTCCGGAACATAAAACAACAGGTTGTCACTCCTTTTCCGGTACACCAGCCCGTTTCTCATTTCGAACAAACCGTCCTCACTCTTCTCGAGCTTGATGCGCAATTGTCTTATATTCGGGTCTTTACTTTGAGCTATCGATAGGTTTATTTCAAAAGGGTTATCCTCTATTACTAGTATTCCCGTCGATCGGCTAAGAGCATCCACATGCATCATTTGAGTGCCAGCCCTGTGTTCCACCTCATAATCGTAGCTTTGCAGCTCAAGCGCCCACCGAGCTATCTGAGGATTTATCTCTTTTTTATCAAGAGTAAGTTTAAGCGAATTACAGTCGGTAATTATCTTGAACCTGATCCCTTGGAGATAAATTCGGAAACGTTTGAGCGCGTATATTATTGCCAATGTCTCTAGTTCAAAGCTGTGATATTTCGATTCCGTATTTGTTGTGCGTTTTGAAAAATAAAACACAGGGTGGAATTTTGCATCGACCTTTCTTTGCATTAAAACCGCTCTGAAACCGATACTACTCGCGTCGCAGTGTAATTGAGTCTCATCGCGAGGGCTATAAATGGCCAATATCGGTGCAGCAGGCAATTTTTTTTTTAGTAAATTAAGACTCTCTATCTCCGGTTCACCAAATGAGAACGTTGTATCTTTTCGGAGCAAGTCGTAAAGTGGTTTCGCTACAGTAGAAAATCCTTCAATAAACTTCCTAAAATAAGCACACAATCCAAGAAAACGTTGTACATCGTGAACGTTTTTGGGTACAGGGAATCCATTGACAGCATGTACTCCTGTTTCGGTTGGTTTACACCATCTCGCGTGACAATATATCCCAAATATTCGATTTCTGTAAACAGAAACTTACATTTACTAATTTGGAGCTCCAATTTATTCTCGACTAGTAATGCGAAAATACGTTTCAAGATTTGAAAGTGGTTCTCCAGCGTCTCCGTTGCCACGAGAAAATCGTCAAGATACACAATCACATCGCCGGACCTGATTAGTTCATCCAAAATCTCGTTAACGAATTTTTGAAATTTCAATGGTGCAGTCTTTAGACCGAAAGGCATTTTAATATACTCATATTGTCCCAACGGCGTAACAAAAGAAGTATATTTGATCGATTCTCTCTCCATGGCGACGTGATAGAAACCATCTTTCAAATCGAGTAAACTGAAGAATTTCTTGCCATTTAACACATCTAGTTGATCCTGAATTAACGGTAAAGGATAATTATCGCTGACAATGTGTTTATTTAGGGCTCGAAAATCGACGCACATTCGCAAATTGCCATTTTTTTTCTTGACGAGTACTATCGGTGAGGCGTACTCTGACTCGCTGACTCGGATAACCTCTTTCTGCACTAAATCATCAATTATCGCTCTTACTTGCCCTTTTTCGAAATAAGACAATCTACGTGGGGAAAAATGGAACGGTTCGTGCCTCCGTAATGTTAATTTTAATTCGCTTTTGATGTTCGGTTCGGCAGGGCGCTCGGGTAGTACGTACTTTTCTCGAAACAATTCTTTTAGTTTCAACTGTTTCTCTGCTGAGATTTTCGTGTTTATAATCATTGAATCAGTAACGTCCGTCTCGCTAGCTAGAATATCGATATTCAGAATCTCACTCGATTCTATTTCATAGTCTACTTTACGTTTCAATACCAAACCGAACGAAGTCAATACATCTCTGCCTAAAAGGACAGAAGTCTTCATCGTGTCATCTGGCACGACAAACAAACACATACTCCGTTTGATTTGAGAATCGAATGATACATCGACAACGACTATTCCATTTACTACTAACGCGCTTTTATTAATCCCCTGGTACTGGTCATAATGTCTTTCTGGGCTCTTCATCGCGTTGGCCTTCACATAGCACTGTTTAATCAGGCTTACGGCGCTTCCTGTATCTAATAGGGTGTTTAACTTACATCTGTAGGCATTATTCGGCACATGAATGTCATACTCAACATATCGATGAAATTCATCTTCGTTCGCAGCTTCTTCGATGATATTAACGTCAACCCTTTTCTTCGGGCAATTAGCCACTCGATGTCCCGCTTGACCGCAGTTAAAACATACGTCCTTCCCACGCTTCTCGTTTCGGCACTCATTCGCGAGGTGTCCTGGTTTGTTACAATTGTAACAACGTACATTCTTCAGGTCTCGTGCGACGGTTCTGATATTCATCTTCGGTGTAGTGGTTTCCGGCTTCGTCATTTGGGTACGAGTCGGATAATTCTTCGTATCCCTCAACGAGATTTTCGCGAATGCTTCCAATAACTCAGGTGCGGAACCAAAATTTTGCAAACGTGCTTGATTTTGTAAATGAGGATCAGGGATTCCCTCGACTACATAATCAACTATTTCCGCCTGATCTATTGGTACTCGGTTACCAAGGATCACCTTGTCATGATAATATTGATTAAAGGTCTCATCAATTTTCCACATTCTAGATTCAAATTTTTTCCGCAAGGCCAATTTGTGAGGTCGATGATCAAACATCTTTCTCATCTCCGATAGAAGATCGTCTAAGTCAAGTTCAATCAAATCGGGTTTTGAGTAAAACCACTCTAGCGCTTTGCCTTTTAATTTGGAGCACGCAAGTAATCGCGCTAGGTTATCATCTAGCTGGTAACTGCTCGACAATAAACGCACTTGTTGTTCCCATCTCCAAAATGCGTCGTCTGCTCCTGCGAACTCGCTAAGTAAATCGCTGATTTTATTCATACTCATGTTGATTTGTGAATTCGGCGTCGACCTTGGAGCTTCGGGTATCGTTGAGGTGGGTTGCATTGGTCTTTCCTGATGTAGTTGTTGATTCCTCAATAAAATTTCATTTTCCCGTTTGCATACTGCAAGTTCCCTTTGCATAATATCTCTCTCTCTTCGGAGTAATTCGAGTTCTCTCGTCATCTGAGTTACCGGAGTCGCGATCGGCATAATCCCGTCCGATCTCGTTGCAGGCGTAGTTGCTTCTCCAAATGCACCAAACGTGTCATAATCACTAACGTCACATTTAGTCTTTTCGTTTTGGTCGCCATCCATGTCCGTGGCGTCTTTCATCTTTATCCAATCTCCAGATGGATCTGCTTCATTTAATCGATTGATTAATTCCGCTTTCGTTCCCTGTGTCGAGAGTGACAAACAGCGAAGCTTTCCCTTCAGTTCTACAACTGTAAAATCATTCGCATTCATATTAATATGTATATATATATACTATATATATATATGTATATCCTCTTTTTTTTCGATCGGGTTCTCACGTCGGTGACTGAGTAGCATAAGTCGTAGTGTCGCGTCTTGAGCAGTCTCTCACACAGAGATATTGACGTATTGATGAATCCAAATCTCACACAGAGGTATTTTTACGTGTCGCTTCAGGCGAAATCTCACACAGAGATATCGGCGTATCGTTCCAAAGGGTATCTCACACAGAGATATTTACGCATCGATCGAACGAAAATCTCATTTAGAGATATTTACGTATTTTTCCAAAGAAAATCTCACACAGAGATATCACTAGAGTCAGAATTTGAGTACTGAGAAGGATCGCGCGAGCCATTACTCGGCATGATACAATATCATAATAAAAGTCGGCGAACACACGTAGTTGTCCTCTTGCAAAAACTTCAATCAACACTTTGGAATCGTGTTGTTGCTTGAGACGCGAACGAGTACCTTCTCGCGCACTATAATGCTACACGTATTGATTTCATACTTATACGATTTTGATCGCGGAATTACCATGTGAAGTCCTAATGCGTATAAAATATACTCATTTAAAAGTGATTAAATCGACTACTACACTTTTCTTGAAGGATCGCAGAGAAATATTCTTTACCGTCGGTTAGCACACTTCCAACACTGGCTAAACGCGTGAATACCCGTTCAACTAATCCGTCTTTTTTAAATTACCGTTCGTTAGTTTTTACGTCAGCCGGTATTGATAAATACTTCACATATTTTAATCGTTCTGATCGCACTTCTGATTTCTGTTAGGGGTGTAATATTTTTAAAAATAACAACATTCATTCCTTCCATGTATTCTGCTTTATTATTTTAATTTCCCATTTGGACGTCCGAACGTGTATACATCTGGAGACGAACTGCCTCCTTCGTCCTGCCGTTCCGAAATTATTCGTTTCCACTCATCAGGAGTCGATAATACCCCCTCCCCCATATACAGTATGCGGCAATTGAAGTGGGACACTAAGTTTTTTGCGTGTTTCAGCCGGAGTTTTATCGATGTCAAAAATCGAAAAAAACACTTTCGAGAAAATTTAATAACCTTGCAAATGAGGCTAGTTCCAACTGGATCGGTTGATAATTAGCCAATTGCGAGATGATTTTGTGAATCGGTGCAAATCGGGATTTTGTACGACCATCAAAAAAGTACCTTTCCAACACTCGGATCTCTTTTTAACCTACGCCATTCGAAAGGGCATCTCGCGCCGTTGAAAAAACACCTCCTACACGTGGGGATCGGATAATTCCAGGAGGAGTTATACACCCTGGAAGTTATAATCGTTTATGAGCAATAACGCGAGAACGCCTCGACCGATTCGATCGAAATTTTTCGTGGAGTCATAGTTAATGATGCCCTTAATACTGGTATGAGTAATATCTATACGGCTATCCTCGTAGACGAGATCTTGGTGTTTCCCCGGTGCACTTTTTTGCATTTCGAACCATATTTTCCATATCGAACGCCTTTTGTGTCGCAAATGAGAGTTGGAAAATGTTAAAGGGGACGTTTTAACGATTAAAACGTGTGGTCGTTCAATTGTGAAATCAGACCCTATTGATAGCAGCAGGTCATCGAAAAAAACCGGTAAAAAAATAATTTTCCCATGGTCCACACTTTCCTTCCCACAGCGAAACAGTTGAACATCGTCGTTCGTATTTGAATGAAATTTTTTTCGCTCAGCGGTTACAGACGGAAACAAGGAAAGGTCCGAAACGGTAAACTCACTCTTGCACCTAGATCATCTAGATGACACAGAGAAAGACAGTATCCCAGCTTGTTTCGGAACATCCTCATCTGTTTAACCTACCTAACGAACGACTCGGATACACGACTGTAGTGAAACACGAAATTAACACCACCGATAGCAGACCCATTAACACCAAACAGTATCGATTCCTACAAGTACACAAATCCGAAATAAATGAACAAGTACAGGACTTATTGAAAAAAGACCTTATACAACCATCTCTGTCCCCATATAACTCTCCGGTTTGGATAGTCCCCAAAAAATCAGACGATTAAGGAAAAAAAAGGTGGCGTATGGTTATTGACTTTCGGAAACTCAACGGAAAAACCATCCCCGATGCATACCCTGTGACGTTGCGTCACAGGTCGCCCCGACCTGCCCCTCGTAAGTCCACCACGCACGTCCCCCCATTCCCTTCCCTCGCGATTTTCCCCCTTGAGATCACCGTATTAGCTTAAGTCGTCCAAAAATGTTGCGAAATTCAAGAAATGTGAGTAGTTTTAGTTACGTTAAAGTTTCGCAATTATATCGCCGTTAATGCGCCCAAAACAGCACCAAAAGCGTCGTTCTCGCTTTCCCCCCCAAAGCGCAGCATCAGCGGTGGACCGCAGCCCCTGTGCAGATCATCGCCGAAGCGGACCCTATCTCGTCGTCTCTACCCCGGGGGTGCATCAAAGTATCGGCGGAGGACCTTGCTTCCCCGCCCCAGCGATCGTCGCTGAACCACGTCAGAACACGGAGGAGAAGGCCCATCCTCCGTGGACATATCGAACCTGGGGCAACCGAGCCGCGCCACCATCACCGGCCGGCAACACCGGAGCAGACCCAGATTAATGCATCGACCCCCGGGGTCGAAATATCCCACGACATCTCGTTCCCGCGACGCACCTTTGGAGGATCTACGATCGATGCAGTGCTGCCATCCCTCTCCCGTCCCAAGTATCACCTATTAGAAATTTCTCCCATCCTGCGTATTAGCCCCCCCAAAAATCTCTCCCACTTTCCCTAATTGCGCGAAGAACCCGGAAGCCGCAAGAAACTCGTCACTTGCGAGCGAGGCGTTAAACCGAGCGTATAGTCATTCTTTTATAATTTTTTTTTTTGGCGATATTGCGTTAAACTTTCTTTTGCGTGCCCCCCTTGGGTTTTCTAAAGTCATTTTTATTTCTTTTGAGAGTGAGTGAGAGAGTGAGTGAGGTAGAGGAATTGTGAAGAAGTAGCGTGAAGAAAGTGAAGGAAATTGTGATTGAGAGTGTGAGGAAAGAGAGGCGGACCGAGGATGACCCAGCGTGAGTTTTTCTTATTTTCTCTTTACCGGTCCGATATTATTAGTTTTTCGTTATTGCGTTGCGAGTGGCCCCGAGGCCCACGTTTTTTCTTTGCCGATTTCCCTGCGTTCCGTATTCTCCCTCGCCCCTTCGTGACCTTGCCCTTCCCTGTCTTCCCACCCCCCGTCATTATTTCGCGTTCGAGAGCCTTGTTTTTTTTTTTTGTATTTTCTCTTTTTATTAATTATTACGTTCATTTTCTTTTCGCATTCGTAGACTCGGCGGTCAAGAGTAAGAGGCGTCATAGCGTCCGGGAACCTAGCCCCTGAGACCCCCCTTTCCCCCCGTCGCCCCGTCGCGTAGTTGATAGTACATTTTCTTTATTCTTTTTTGTTTTCTTTGTTTTCATTGAATATCGTTGCGAGTTCGGCGATAAACTCGCTGGCGCCCAAACCGTTGTTTTCTTTTTTTTTTTAATAACATAGAATATACCTCGTTTTTTTTTACTCGTTTCAGTTATTTTTCTTATTTTTTGTTATGCCCATTCCCGGTATTGTTTCGCCTTTCCCCGAAAAAGGCGTCGCAACCCATTACCAAACATCATAGACATTCTCGACCAATTGGGCAAATCACGATACTTTTCAACAACAATCACATTAATCGACAAAATACTTGTTTGTATATTTTTGAACATAACTGAACAGATATCGGCAGACTGCGAAACGCATGAGGAACTTGTAAGTATGTCAAAGACGGGGTCGACAATTTTGTAATATTTGTATTAAATGAAAGTAAAAATCCATGTAAAGAGATGACAAAACTAGCATAGAAACCTTTGCATGTGCTTATAAGCCACAAGTAGAGTAGAATAGTAATTAAAAGTGTGTGAAACTTGACGAAACAGATTCATGAAGGAAATCTAACGATCGCTTTCAGAAGACAACCGACTGTCCTGGATACTAAGGAAAATGCCACAAATTCACGTTCGTCTAGTGAAAAGGTAGACAGTAATAGATGTTAGCCTGAGACATGGGAATTGTAGTATGTTAATAATGTTGAAATTCTTAACGACCAAATAGAGGTCATGGAAATCCCAAAACGAACAGGAGACATGCCATGCCACTCAATACAATTGCGGGTAAACTCATCATCGTGGTACCCCGTCGAAAAGAAACTTGATGCAAGTCAATACGTACATGAATATGTGAGATTAGTAAACAGTTATGTAAGGAAGATGATGGTAGTTCCTTAGATGTGGGAATTGGAGAGAATGCTACTGTTAATAGAAACTATTATCTATTTATTTATTTCGTACATTTCGTACACAGGCAACTTTTAATGTCTCTCCTTCAACGTCGTCTTCACTTCTTCTCCTCTGTCCTTTCCTTTTTTTTCCTCTCTCTTGTTCCCCTGCTTACTCTACTCCGCTCGGCCAACTCCATTGCTAAGCAACTCGGACGCTCCGCTTGACCAACACTTCCTACACTCGGCCGTCCTGCGCTGACATTCGCCCCCGAATGTCTCCGTCGAGGTTCTGATCCACGCTGTCTTCAACCTCGTCGACCTCCTCCTCTTCGTCTCCCTCGTCTTGCACCCAAAATTTCATGTGGTCGGCCGCTGTGGAAGTCTGCCCGGGGCCCTCGTGTTCTCCGACCTTGCGAACCGCGTATCGATCGTTGCGCAAGATTCTCGTCACTTCGTATGGCCCAAAATATTTCGCCGCAAACTTCAAACCCGGCCCTTGCTGAGTTCGTTGGATCGCCACCCAATCGCCCTCGCGATAAATCTTGGCAGCTTTCCGTCTTTTGTTGAAGCCCCGCCGATTTTCCTCTTGGGTCTTTTTAATATTCTCGTTCGCTTCGATCCGTATTTCGTCTCGGCTTTCGTCAAAGCTGGCGACCCACTCATTCGTGATAAACTCGCGAATATCCGGGTCGTCGCGGAGACGCGCATGACTTCCAAATAACAGCCGAAACGATGTCGTGCGGATACTTCGATGTGGGGTAGTATTTAAGGACAACTGGGCGGTGTCTACGTACTTAAACCACTCCTCCGGCTTCGGCGCCGACAATTTTGTCAACAGTGGGATGAGTGTGCGATTCACTCGTTCGACCTGACTGTTCGCTCTCGGTATGCCTGTCGTTGTCAGCACATGCTCGATGTTTTCTTGTTTGCAAAATTCTTTGAAGTCTCCCGAGGTAAACGCTGTACCTCGATCCGAGATGATTCTCCTCGGATTGCCGAAGATCACCGCTTGCGTCTTTAGTCTCATCAACACCTCCGCTGTCGTCGTCGATTTCGTTGCATATAGCCAGGTAAACTGCGAGAAGCTGTCCACGACAACAAAGATGTGTCTGTAGCTCTTCTTGGTCGTTGGTAGCGGACCCAAATGGTCAATATGGAACGTGTCCAAGGGGACTTCTCCCTTTTCGATCGGGTTGAGGTACCCCTCTTGGCGTCCCTGTTTCTTCTCCGCCAGAATGCAGTTCACGCAGTTTCGCACTACCTTTTCAACCCGCGCTCGCAGATTCGGGACCCAATAATCCTTCTTGACAAGAGCTTCAGTTTTGTTTATAGAGAAATGGCCCCTTTCGTGCGCCCGTCGAATGATTTGCGATTGCATCGCTCTCGGCACGACTAAGCGGATATCATCGTCGTCCTCTCGAAACAACAATCCACCCCGCGTGATATAGCCTAGGGCTTGACCTTCTTCCAACAGCTTAAATATTCGGTTAGTCCCTGCGTCTTCTTTTTGGGCTTTTTTCAGTCGTGGAATCATTCCTTCTTCGGTCTCGTCAATCAGCATGCATTTAGGTAGTGGATTGCGGCTGAGCGCATCCACATGCATCATGCTTTTGCCTGGGCGATGTTCTATGCTGTACTCAAACTCTTCTAGGTGAAGTGCCCATCTAGCAACACGCACGCAGAGATCCTTCTTGTTCATGGTCAGTGTAAAGGCTCGGCAGTCTGTAATAATTTTAAACGGTATCGCCAGCAAATAAATCCGGAACTTCTTGAGCGCCTTAACGATTGCTAAAACCTCAAGCTCATAGCTGGAGTACTTCTCTTCCGCAGAAGTAGTTTTGCCGCTCGCGTAGTACACTGGGTGTAACGCTCCGTCGCTGTCATTTCGTTGCAATAATATTGCACCGTAACCATGCTTTGAGGCATCAGTGTGCAACTCCGTCTCTGCGCCTACTCGGTACAAACTCAATACCGGCTGACTACTCAGTGTAATCTTTAAGCGTACGAAAGCATCGTTTTCCTTTCTTTCAAACTCGAACCCCGCATTCGCCTTCAACAGGTTCGACACCGGCCGTGCGATAAGCGAATATCCTGGTACAAATTTTCGGAAGTACCCGGTTAAACCCAAAAACCCTTGAATCTGTCGCACATTCGTTGATTTCGGAAACTCAGCGACCGCTTCTATTTTTCTCTTACTAGGGCGGACACGCCCATTTTCGATAATATGTCCCAGAAACTCGACTTTCGTCTGTAGGAACGCACATTTCTTCCAATTGATGATGAGACCAGTCTCACTCGCGGTGGCTAACACACGCTTCAATTTCTGAAGTCCACTCTCGCAATCTTTCGAGGGTACAATCAGATCGTCCATATATGTCAACACGTCCCCTTCGCGAATAATATCCTTAAACGTAGCATTTACAAACTTTTGGAAGACGGCTGGAGAATTACAAAGACCGAAAGGCACGCGCAAAAATTCGAAATGTCCGTCGGGCACGATAAAAGCAGTAAACTTCTGACTCGACTGCTCTACCTGTACGTGGAAGAAACCGTTCTTAAGGTCAAGAGTACTAAACACTCTCGCGTCTTGCAATCTGTCCAATTGGTCTTCGATTAACGGTAGTGGATATCGGTCCTTGACGATCTTTCTATTTAGGAGTCGATAGTCCACGCAAAGTCTTTTCGAGCCGTCTTTTTTCGCCACTAATACTACGGGACTTGCATAGTCCGATACCGAAGGTCGAATAATGCCGTCCTTGAGCCACTCTCCAATTTGAGTATTTACTTCGTCTCGTTCGTGTGAAGCCAAACGTCTTGCTCTCTGATATACAGGCTCGTCATCTTTCAGAATGAGCTTCATTTTTATTTCCACCTCCCGAGACTTCACTGGCTTATAGTCGTCCACCAGGTTTTGAATAGCGTCCCCGTACTGTCGGTTTTGAATGTTCGATAGGTCTACCGAATTTACGTCATGATATTCCACCGCGTTGACTCGAAATACCTCCGACTGCTCGTCGTTTTCCACTGATATGCTTTCGGTCGCAGGAGTAATCGTCGCCTTGCCGCGCTTTACGTCCAATCAACAGTTTATGTCTCATCAAGTCGTCGGAGATTACTCGAATGAGCACTGGGTAAGAGTTTCCATCTACCGTCAGATTTGCTTGAAACTCACCCAGCGTCACGTTTTTTTCTTTCCCCACGCCTTGAAACGTAATTGCTTTGCTTTGGAATCGAGGCGAGCCTAATTTAACATACTCGTCTGGGCGCATAATCGTAATATCGCTGCCGTTATCAAGCAAAGCTTCTACCGATACACCGTCTATTAAAACTTCTTTATCATACTTGTTTTGAGTCGTCTGCATTACCGCGCAACTACTCTTCGTCTCGTTTTCTTTCTTCGAACACTTGGCAGCTATGTGGCCATAGCCATCGCATGCGAAACATTTCGTACCTTATTCTTTCGTTGGACAATTCGAACTCAAATGATCGCGATTACCGCAGTTAAAACATCTTTTCCCCGTGTTTCCTTTCTGTGCGCTCGATCCGCCTTTTCCATTCGTGCCGCTTCTCGCGTCTGCTTCACCTACCCCTGCTGTTTTATCATTCTTACGCTTGCTATTGCTGGCACTATCGTCAGTTTTCGAACCAGCACTCGTCGTGCGATTTTTATCGTGCAACGATACCCCTTCGAATGCCTGCAGCAGTGATTCCATCGATCTGAATCTTTGCAGTCGTGCTATGTCACGCAGTTGGCTATCGGCGATACCATCGATGATGTAATTCAAGAGTTCGTCGTCCTCCATGGCGAGGCGATTCGCCAGAATCGTCTTTTCGTGTACATAGTCGTGAAAAGTCTCGGTCTTCCTCCAGTCTCGATTTTCGAACTGTCGTCGCATCGCGATTTTGTTCGGCCGATGATAAAACATCTTCCTCAGCTCCCTTAACAGATTCTCGGGAGACATGGCGATGTGTTCGGCCTTGGAGTGAAACCATTCCATTGCTTTACCCTTTAGTCGCGTCCCGATCAAGATCTTCGTTGTGTCGTCTTCGAGTTTGTATGCTTCTTTTATAAACATAACTTGCCTCTCCCACGTCTCGAACGTCTGAGTGTTCCCGTCGAAGAAGCCAAGAAGTTCGGCTAACCCAGTTATGTTTGTTCTCGTCGTTATATGCGTAGCCCCGTTCGGGCGCCGTTCTACCGCGAGTCTGTTCCCGTCAGGTGGGTTGTCGGTAACAGGTATTCCTACCGTACCCTCGTCGTTTTCCGTTTGAGCGACCGCGCTTCGATTGTCTATCTGGTGAGCTCCCCGAAGTAGCTCGATCTCGCGACGCGCCAAAGCGAGCTCTCGCTCGGCCACTTCCCTTTCTCGCTTATACAAAGCCACTTCGCGCTCACTGCGTACAGGTGAACCAACCTCATCGGCAATGATATCATCAATATTAGCGTGGTCGTCCGTCATTTT
>OY390729.1:63695-66195 GCA_959613375.1 Heteropelma amictum
CCACGCCGTGGACTTATACGAACGAAAATTCCGCCGTAGACCGATCCGTCCACGCCGTGGACTTGTACGAACGAGAATTCCGCCGTAGACCGATCCGTCCACGCCGTGGACTTATACGAACGAAAATTCCACCGTAGACCGATCCGTCCACGCCGTGGACTTATACGAACGAGAATTCCGCCGTAGACCGATCCAAACGAAAATTCCGCCGTAGACCGATCCGAACGAAAAATCCGCCGTAGACCGATCCATCCACGCCGTGGACTTATACGAACGAGAATTCCGCCGTAGACCGATCCAAACGAAAATTCCGCCGTAGACCGATCCGAACGAAAATTCCGCCGTAGACCGATCCGTCCACGCCGTGGACTTATACGAACGAAAATTCCGCCGTAGACCGATCCAAACGAAAATTCCGCCGTAGACCGATCCGAACGAAAATTCCGCCGTAGACCGATCCGTCCACGCTGTGGACTTCTACGAACGAGAATTCCGCCGTAGACCGATCCGAACGAAAATTCCGCCGTAGACCGATCCGTCCACGCTGTGGACTTCTACGAACGAGAATTCCGCCGTAGACCGATCCAGACGAAAATTCCGCCGTAGACCGATCCGTCCACGCCGTGGACTTATACGAACGAAAATTCCGCCGTAGACCGATCCAAACGAAAATTCCGCCGTAGACCGATCCGAACGAAAATTCCGCCGTAGACCGATCCGTCCACGCCGTAGACCGATACGAACGAGAATTCCGCCGTAGACCGATCCAAACGAAAATTCCGCCGTAGACCGATCCATCCACGCCGTGGACTTATACGAACGAGAATTCCGCCGTAGACCGATCCGTCCACGCCATGGACTTCTACGAACGAGAATTCCGCCGTAGACCGATCCCAACGAAAATTCCGCCGTAGACCGATCCGAACGAAAATTCCGCCGTAGACCGATCCGTCCACGCCGTGGACTTCTACGAACGAGAATTCCGCCGTAGACCGATCCGGCCACGCCGTGGACTTATACGAACGAGAATTCCGCCGTAGACCGATCCAAACGAAAATTCCGCCGTAGACCGATCCGAACGAAAAATCCGCCGTAGACCGATCCGTCGACGCCGTGGACTTCTACGAACGAGAATTCCGCCGTAGACCGATCCGTCCACGCCGTGGACTTGTACGAACGAGAATTCCGCCGTAGACCGATCCGTCCACGCCATGGACTTATACGAACGAGAATTTCGCCGTAGACCGATCCGTCCACGCCATGGACTTATACGAACGAGAATTCCGCCGTAGACCGATCCGTCCACGCCGTGGACTTATACGAACGAGAATTCCGCCGTAGACCGATCCAGACGAAAATTCCGCCGTAGACCGATCCGTCCACGCCGTGGACTTATACGAACGAAAATTCCGCCGTAGACCGATACGAACGAGAATTCCGCCGTAGACCGATCCGAACGAAAAATTCGCCGTAGACCGATCCGTCGACGCCGTAGACCGATACGAACGAGAATTCTGCCGTAGACCGATCCGTCCACGCCGTACACCGATCCAAACGAAAAATCCGCCGTAGACCGATCCGTCGACGCCATGGACTTATACGAACGAGAATTCCGCCGTAGACCGATCCGTCCACGCCATGGACCGATACGAACGAGAATTCCGCCGTAGACCGATCCGTCCACGCCGTGGACTTATACGAACGAGAATTCCGCCGTAGACCGATCCAAACGAAAATTCCGCCGTAGACCGATCCGTCCACGCCATGGACCGATACGAACGAGAATTCCGCCGTAGACCGATCCGTCCACGCCGTGGACTTATACGAACGAGAATTCCGCCGTAGACCGATCCGTCCACGCCGTGGACTTGTACGAACGAGAATTCCGCCGTAGACCGATCCGTCCACGCCGTGGACTTGTACGAACGAGAATTCCGCCGTAGACCGATCCGTCCACGCCGTGGACTTATACGAACGAAAATTCCACCGTAGACCGATCCGTCCACGCCGTGGACTTATACGAACGAGAATTCCGCCGTAGACCGATCCAAACGAAAATTCCGCCGTAGACCGATCCGAACGAAAAATCCGCCGTAGACCGATCCATCCACGCCGTGGACTTATACGAACGAGAATTCCGCCGTAGACCGATCCAAACGAAAATTCCGCCGTAGACCGATCCGAACGAAAATTCCGCCGTAGACCGATCCGTCCACGCCGTGGACTTATACGAACGAAAATTCCGCCGTAGACCGATCCAAACGAAAATTCCGCCGTAGACCGATCCGAACGAAAATTCCGCCGTAGACCGATCCGTCCACGCTGTGGACTTCTACGAACGAGAATTCCGCCGTAGACCGATCCGAACGAAAATTCCGCCGTAGACCGATCCGAACGAAAATTCCGCCGTAGACCGATCCGTCCACGCCGTGGACTTATACGAACGAAAATTCCGCCGTAGACCGATCCAAACGAAAATTCCGCCGTAGACCGATCCGAA
>OY390729.1:76195-81195 GCA_959613375.1 Heteropelma amictum
ATCCATCCACGCCGTGGACTTATACGAACGAGAATTCCGCCGTAGACCGATCCAAACGAAAATTCCGCCGTAGACCGATCCGAACGAAAATTCCGCCGTAGACCGATCCGTCCACGCCGTGGACTTATACGAACGAAAATTCCGCCGTAGACCGATCCAAACGAAAATTCCGCCGTAGACCGATCCGAACGAAAATTCCGCCGTAGACCGATCCGTCCACGCTGTGGACTTCTACGAACGCCGTAGACCGATCCAAACGAAAATTCCGCCGTAGACCGATCCGAACGAAAATTCCGCCGTAGACCGATCCGTCCACGCTGTGGACTTCTACGAACGAGAATTCCGCCGTAGACCGATCCGAACGAAAATTCCGCCGTAGACCGATCCGTCGACGCCGTAGACCGATACGAACGAAAATTCCGCCGTAGACCGATCCGTCGACGCCGTAGACCGATACGAACGAGAATTCTGCCGTAGACCGATCCGTCCACGCCGTAGACCGATCCAAACCAAATCTCCGCCGTAGACCGATCCGTCCACGCCGTGGACTTATACGAACGAGAATTCCGCCGTAGACCGATCCGTCCACGCCATGGACCGATACGAACGAGAATTCCGCCGTAGACCGATCCGTCCACGCCATGGACTTATACGAACGAGAATTCCGCCGTAGACCGATCCGTCCACGCCGTGGACTTATACGAACGAGAATTCCGCCGTAGACCGATCCGTCCACGCCGTGGACTTCTACGAACGAGAATTCCGCCGTAGACCGATCCGAACGAAAATTCCGCCGTAGACCGATCCGAACGAAAATTCCGCCGTAGACCGATCCGTCCACGCTGTGGACTTCTACGAACGAGAATTCCGCCGTAGACCGATCCAAACGAAAATTCCGCCGTAGACCGATCCGAACGAAAATTCCGCCGTAGACCGATCCGTCCACGCTGTGGACTTCTACGAACGAGAATTCCGCCGTAGACCGATCCGAACGAAAATTCCGCCGTAGACCGATCCGTCGACGCCGTAGACCGATACGAACGAAAATTCCGCCGTAGACCGATCCGTCGACGCCGTAGACCGATACGAACGAGAATTCTGCCGTAGACCGATCCGTCCACGCCGTGGACTTATACGAACGAGAATTCCGCCGTAGACCGATCCGTCCACGCCGTGGACTTATACGAACGAGAATTCCGCCGTAGACCGATCCGTCCACGCCATGGACCGATACGAACGAGAATTCCGCCGTAGACCGATCCGTCCACGCCATGGACTTATACGAACGAGAATTCCGCCGTAGACCGATCCGTCCACGCCGTGGACTTATACGAACGAGAATTCCGCCGTAGACCGATCCGTCCACGCCGTGGACTTATACGAACGAGAATTCCGCCGTAGACCGATCCAAACGAAAATTCCGCCGTAGACCGATCCATCCACGCCGTGGACTTATACGAACGAGAATTCCGCCGTAGACCGATCCGAACGAAAATTCCGCCGTAGACCGATCCGAACGAAAATTCCGCCGTAGACCGATCCGTCCACGCCGTGGACTTCTACGAACGAAAATTCCGCCGTAGACCGATCCGTCCACGCCGTGGACTTATACGAACGAGAATTCCGCCGTAGACCGATCCAAACGAAAATTCCGCCGTAGACCGATCCAAACGAAAATTCCGCCGTAGACCGATCCGTCCACGCCGTAGACCGATACGAACGAGAATTCCGCCGTAGACCGATCCAAACGAAAATTCCGCCGTAGACCGATCCAAACGAAAATTCCGCCGTAGACCGATCCGTCCACGCCGTAGACCGATCCAAACGAAAATTCCGCCGTAGACCGATCCGAACGAAAATTCCGCCGTAGACCGATCCGTCCACGCCGTGGACTTATAGGAACGAGAATTCCGCCGTAGACCGATCCGTCCACGCCGTGGACTTATACGAACGAGAATTCCGCCGTAGACCGATCCGTCCACGCCATGGACCGATACGAACGAGAATTCCGCCGTAGACCGATCCGTCCACGCCATGGACTTATACGAACGAGAATTCCGCCGTAGACCGATCCGTCCACGCCGTGGACTTATACGAACGAGAATTCCGCCGTAGACCGATCCGTCCACGCCATGGACCGATACGAACGAGAATTCCGCCGTAGACCGATCCGTCCACGCCATGGACTTATACGAACGAGAATTCCGCCGTAGACCGATCCGTCCACGCCGTGGACTTATACGAACGAGAATTCCGCCGTAGACCGATCCAAACGAAAATTCCGCCGTAGACCGATCCGAACGAAAATTCCGCCGTAGACCGATCCGTCGACGCCGTAGACCGATACGAACGAGAATTCCGCCGTAGACCGATCCGTCGACGCCGTAGACCGATACGAACGAGAATTCCGCCGTAGACCGATCCGTCCACGCCGTGGACTTATACGAACGAGAATTCCGCCGTAGACCGATCCAAACGAAAATTCCGCCGTAGACCGATCCGTCCACGCCGTGGACTTATACGAACGAGAATTCCGCCGTAGACCGATCCAAACGAAAATTCCGCCGTAGACCGATCCAAACGAAAATTCCGCCGTAGACCGATCCGTCCACGCCGTAGACCGATACGAACGAGAATTCCGCCGTAGACCGATCCAAACGAAAATTCCGCCGTAGACCGATCCAAACGAAAATTCCGCCGTAGACCGATCCGTCCACGCCGTGGACTTATACGAACGAGAATTCCGCCGTAGACCGATCCAAACGAAAATTCCGCCGTAGACCGATCCGTCCACGCCGTAGACCGATACGAACGAGAATTCCGCCGTAGACCGATCCAAACGAAAATTCCGCCGTAGACCGATCCAAACGAAAATTCCGCCGTAGACCGATCCGTCCACGCCGTGGACTTATACGAACGAGAATTCCGCCGTAGACCGATCCAAACGAAAATTCCGCCGTAGACCGATCCGAACGAAAATTCCGCCGTAGACCGATCCGTCGACGCCGTAGACCGATACGAACGAGAATTCTGCCTTAGACCGATCCGTCCACGCCGTAGACCGATCCAAACCAAATCTCCGCCGTAGACCGATCCGTCCACGCCGTGGACTTATACGAACGAGAATTCCGCCGTAGACCGATCCGAACGAAAATTCCGCCGTAGACCGATCCGAACGAAAATTCCGCCGTAGACCGATCCGTCCACGCTGTGGACTTCTACGAACGAGAATTCCGCCGTAGACCGATCCGAACGAAAATTCCGCCGTAGACCGATCCGAACGAAAATTCCGCCGTAGACCGATCCGTCCACGCCGTGGACTTCTACGAACGAAAATTCCGCCGTAGACCGATCCGTCCACGCCGTGGACTTATACGAACGAGAATTCCGCCGTAGACCGATCCAAACGAAAATTCCGCCGTAGACCGATCCAAACGAAAATTCCGCCGTAGACCGATCCGTCCACGCCGTAGACCGATACGAACGAGAATTCCGCCGTAGACCGATCCAAACGAAAATTCCGCCGTAGACCGATCCAAACGAAAATTCCGCCGTAGACCGATCCGTCCACGCCGTAGACCGATCCAAACGAAAATTCCGCCGTAGACCGATCCGAACGAAAATTCCGCCGTAGACCGATCCGTCCACGCCGTGGACTTATAGGAACGAGAATTCCGCCGTAGACCGATCCGTCCACGCCGTGGACTTATACGAACGAGAATTCCGCCGTAGACCGATCCGTCCACGCCATGGACCGATACGAACGAGAATTCCGCCGTAGACCGATCCGTCCACGCCATGGACTTATACGAACGAGAATTCCGCCGTAGACCGATCCGTCCACGCCGTGGACTTATACGAACGAGAATTCCGCCGTAGACCGATCCGTCCACGCCATGGACCGATACGAACGAGAATTCCGCCGTAGACCGATCCGTCCACGCCATGGACTTATACGAACGAGAATTCCGCCGTAGACCGATCCGTCCACGCCGTGGACTTATACGAACGAGAATTCCGCCGTAGACCGATCCAAACGAAAATTCCGCCGTAGACCGATCCGAACGAAAATTCCGCCGTAGACCGATCCGTCGACGCCGTAGACCGATACGAACGAGAATTCCGCCGTAGACCGATCCGTCGACGCCGTAGACCGATACGAACGAGAATTCCGCCGTAGACCGATCCGTCCACGCCGTGGACTTATACGAACGAGAATTCCGCCGTAGACCGATCCAAACGAAAATTCCGCCGTAGACCGATCCGTCCACGCCGTGGACTTATACGAACGAGAATTCCGCCGTAGACCGATCCAAACGAAAATTCCGCCGTAGACCGATCCAAACGAAAATTCCGCCGTAGACCGATCCGTCCACGCCGTAGACCGATACGAACGAGAATTCCGCCGTAGACCGATCCAAACGAAAATTCCGCCGTAGACCGATCCAAACGAAAATTCCGCCGTAGACCGATCCGTCCACGCCGTGGACTTATACGAACGAGAATTCCGCCGTAGACCGATCCAAACGAAAATTCCGCCGTAGACCGATCCAAACGAAAATTCCGCCGTAGACCGATCCGTCCACGCCGTAGACCGATACGAACGAGAATTCCGCCGTAGACCGATCCAAACGAAAATTCCGCCGTAGACCGATCCAAACGAAAATTCCGCCGTAGACCGATCCGTCCACGCCGTGGACTTATACGAACGAGAATTCCGCCGTAGACCGATCCAAACGAAAATTCCGCCGTAGACCGATCCGTCCACGCCGTAGACCGATACGAACGAGAATTCCGCCGTAGACCGATCCAAACGAAAATTCCGCCGTAGACCGATCCAAACGAAAATTCCGCCGTAGACCGATCCGTCCACGCCGTAGACCGATCCAAACGAAAATTCCGCCGTAGACCGATCCGTCCACGCCGTGGACTTATAGGAACGAGAATTCCGCCGTAGACCGATCCGTCCACGCCATGGACTTATACGAACGAGAATTCCG
>OY390729.1:86195-88695 GCA_959613375.1 Heteropelma amictum
AGCCGGCGCGACACCTCCACGTGGCCCTCTCCTGGATTTTCAAGGTCCGAGGGGAAGATCCGGACACCGCCGCAACTGCGGTGCTCTTCGCGTTCCAAACCCTATCTCCCTGCTAGAGGTTTCCAGGGAACTCGAACGCTTATACAGAAAAGAAAACTCTTCCCGGATCTCCCGACGGCGTCTCCAGGTCATTTTGGGTTACCCCGACGAACTCTCTTGCGAGGGCCCGAATTGTATACGGTTCCGCTGCCGGGTTCCGGAATAGGAACCGGATTCCCTTTCGCCCGATGGGTGTGTGTCTTGTAATAACGTGAGCGCCTCTCGGCGAGTATATGTATATTACACACTCAGCGTGACTGATACACCGCATCGACATAGGATTTCTCCTAGGGCTTAGGATCGACTGACTCGTGTGCAACGGCTGTTCACACGAAACCCTTCTCCACGTCAGTCCTCCAGGGCCTCGCTGGAGTATTTGCTACTACCACCAAGATCTGCACCGACGGCGGCTCCAGGCAGGCTCACGCCCAGACCCTTCTGCGCGCACCGCCGCGACCCTCCTACTCGTCAGGGCCTCACGACGGGGAACGTGGGTCCCCCGTGCGGCTTGCCGCTGACGGCAGAGTATAGGCCCGACGCTTCAGCGCCATCCATTTTCAGGGCTAGTTGCTTCGGCAGGTGAGTTGTTACACACTCCTTAGCGGATTCCGACTTCCATGGCCACCGTCCTGCTGTCTTAAGCAACCAACGCCTTTCATGGTATCCCATAAGCGTCGACTTGGGCGCCTTAACTCTGCGTTTGGTTCATCCCACAGCGCCAGTTCTGCTTACCAAAATTGGCCCACTTGGCACTCTGATCCGAAATCTCGTGGCTTCAGCGTTCAAGCAAGCCAGAGATCTCACCCATTTAAAGTTTGAGAATAGGTTGAGGTCGTTTCGGCCCCAATGCCTCTAATCATTCGCTTTACCAGATGAGACTCGCATAAGTTCAACGAACACGCGAGTGCCAGCTATCCTGAGGGAAACTTCGGAGGGAACCAGCTACTAGATGGTTCGATTAGTCTTTCGCCCCTATACCCAGTTCCGACGATCGATTTGCACGTCAGAATCGCTACGGACCTCCATCAGGGTTTCCCCTGACTTCGTCCTGACCAGGCATAGTTCACCATCTTTCGGGTCCCAACGTGTACGCTCTGGGTGCGCCTCTCCTCGCGATGAGAGCGAGACGCCCCGGGAGTGCGGGACCGCATCGTAACGCGGACCATCCTCCCTCGGTCGGCGCGGGGCCGACCTTCACTTTCATTGCGCCTCTGGGCTTCGAGATCCCAATGACTCGCGCACATGTTAGACTCCTTGGTCCGTGTTTCAAGACGGGTCCTGAAAGTACCCAAAGCAGTAGCGTCGCCGACCGGTAATGCAATCTTCGAGCCGGTCCCAGTGCACCGCCGGCCAACAGCCGGCCAGGCACGGTGACGGCGCAAGGTCCGTGGCATCCGTGGTTAATCTCACTGGCCAAGCTTGCGGCGGGCCGGACGCATCTCGATTTCGTGTGCGGCTCAATACCGTGCGAGTACCGCCGGGCAGCTGGCCGGGCGACCGGGGGTCTGCCGCGCGAGGCCCCCCGAGGGAGACTCTCCACGTGACAGGCGCCCACCCGGGCCGTAGACCGACGCCCGACGGGTCGCGACGTCCTACTAGGGGAGAAGTGCACGCCGACGAGACCCGGCGTTGAGGACCCGAACGCGTGCACCGCGACGCGAGGCCGCCGGCATCGCGTATCGAGGCCCTCGCCGGGATTCGCTGACGATGAATCTCCCCATTCGATCTTTCGGGTTTCTCAGGTTTACCCCTGAACGGTTTCACGTACTCTTGAACTCTCTCTTCAAAGTTCTTTTCAACTTTCCCTCACGGTACTTGTTCGCTATCGGTCTCGTGGTCGTATTTAGCCTTAGATGGAGTTTACCACCCGCTTAGAGCTGCACTCTCAAGCAACCCGACTCTAAGGAGAGATCCTCCCGAAGGTCGTCCCGGCCGCTACGGGCCTGGCACCCTCTGCGGGTAATTGGCCCCATTCAAGATGGACTTGGGCTCGGGCCGTACCCCTCGGGATAGATGGATCCTCCCGAACACCACATCTCCCGGCGACCTTGCCGCGGGATTCAGTGCTGGGCTCCTCCCCGTTCGCTCGCAGCTACTGGGGGAATCCTGGTTAGTTTCTTTTCCTCCGCTTAATAATATGCTTAAATTCAGCGGGTGATCTCGCCTGCTCTGAGGTCGTCGTATGTTGCAGTCGCGCGCACTGAGCAGCCGCCGTCACCGCCGCCGCCCGCGGTCCATTATATGTCCTCTCTCCTTCGATCTGTCCTTCTCGCACGGATGCCGAGAGAGGGAGGAGGAGAAAGAGGGAAAGAGAGAGAGAGAGTGAGCGAAGTACGCGAGGCGCGCGGGCGCTCTCGTGTGAGAGCGCGAGCGTCTGGCCCCCGCGCGCGTCTACTACCCT
>OY390729.1:93695-98695 GCA_959613375.1 Heteropelma amictum
GGACTTCTACGAACGAGAATTCCGCCGTAGACCGATCCGAACGAAAATTCCGCCGTAGACCGATCCGAACGAAAATTCCGCCGTAGACCGATCCGTCCACGCTGTGGACTTCTACGAACGAGAATTCCGCCGTAGACCGATCCAAACGAAAATTCCGCCGTAGACCGATCCGAACGAAAATTCCGCCGTAGACCGATCCGTCCACGCTGTGGACTTCTACGAACGAGAATTCCGCCGTAGACCGATCCGAACGAAAATTCCGCCGTAGACCGATCCGTCGACGCCGTAGACCGATACGAACGAAAATTCCGCCGTAGACCGATCCGTCGACGCCGTAGACCGATACGAACGAGAATTCTGCCGTAGACCGATCCGTCCACGCCGTAGACCGATCCAAACCAAATCTCCGCCGTAGACCGATCCGTCCACGCCGTGGACTTATACGAACGAGAATTCCGCCGTAGACCGATCCGTCCACGCCATGGACCGATACGAACGAGAATTCCGCCGTAGACCGATCCGTCCACGCCATGGACTTATACGAACGAGAATTCCGCCGTAGACCGATCCGTCCACGCCGTGGACTTATACGAACGAGAATTCCGCCGTAGACCGATCCGTCCACGCCGTGGACTTATACGAACGAGAATTCCGCCGTAGACCGATCCAAACGAAAATTCCGCCGTAGACCGATCCATCCACGCCGTGGACTTATACGAACGAGAATTCCGCCGTAGACCGATCCGAACGAAAATTCCGCCGTAGACCGATCCGAACGAAAATTCCGCCGTAGACCGATCCGTCCACGCCGTGGACTTCTACGAACGAAAATTCCGCCGTAGACCGATCCGTCCACGCCGTGGACTTATACGAACGAGAATTCCGCCGTAGACCGATCCAAACGAAAATTCCGCCGTAGACCGATCCAAACGAAAATTCCGCCGTAGACCGATCCGTCCACGCCGTAGACCGATACGAACGAGAATTCCGCCGTAGACCGATCCAAACGAAAATTCCGCCGTAGACCGATCCAAACGAAAATTCCGCCGTAGACCGATCCGTCCACGCCGTAGACCGATCCAAACGAAAATTCCGCCGTAGACCGATCCGAACGAAAATTCCGCCGTAGACCGATCCGTCCACGCCGTGGACTTATAGGAACGAGAATTCCGCCGTAGACCGATCCGTCCACGCCGTGGACTTATACGAACGAGAATTCCGCCGTAGACCGATCCAAACGAAAATTCCGCCGTAGACCGATCCAAACGAAAATTCCGCCGTAGACCGATCCGTCCACGCCGTAGACCGATACGAACGAGAATTCCGCCGTAGACCGATCCAAACGAAAATTCCGCCGTAGACCGATCCAAACGAAAATTCCGCCGTAGACCGATCCGTCCACGCCGTAGACCGATCCAAACGAAAATTCCGCCGTAGACCGATCCGAACGAAAATTCCGCCGTAGACCGATCCGTCCACGCCGTGGACTTATAGGAACGAGAATTCCGCCGTAGACCGATCCGTCCACGCCGTGGACTTATACGAACGAGAATTCCGCCGTAGACCGATCCGTCCACGCCATGGACCGATACGAACGAGAATTCCGCCGTAGACCGATCCGTCCACGCCATGGACTTATACGAACGAGAATTCCGCCGTAGACCGATCCGTCCACGCCGTGGACTTATACGAACGAGAATTCCGCCGTAGACCGATCCGTCCACGCCATGGACCGATACGAACGAGAATTCCGCCGTAGACCGATCCGTCCACGCCATGGACTTATACGAACGAGAATTCCGCCGTAGACCGATCCGTCCACGCCGTGGACTTATACGAACGAGAATTCCGCCGTAGACCGATCCAAACGAAAATTCCGCCGTAGACCGATCCGAACGAAAATTCCGCCGTAGACCGATCCGTCGACGCCGTAGACCGATACGAACGAGAATTCCGCCGTAGACCGATCCGTCGACGCCGTAGACCGATACGAACGAGAATTCCGCCGTAGACCGATCCGTCCACGCCGTGGACTTATACGAACGAGAATTCCGCCGTAGACCGATCCAAACGAAAATTCCGCCGTAGACCGATCCGTCCACGCCGTGGACTTATACGAACGAGAATTCCGCCGTAGACCGATCCAAACGAAAATTCCGCCGTAGACCGATCCAAACGAAAATTCCGCCGTAGACCGATCCGTCCACGCCGTAGACCGATACGAACGAGAATTCCGCCGTAGACCGATCCAAACGAAAATTCCGCCGTAGACCGATCCAAACGAAAATTCCGCCGTAGACCGATCCGTCCACGCCGTGGACTTATACGAACGAGAATTCCGCCGTAGACCGATCCAAACGAAAATTCCGCCGTAGACCGATCCGTCCACGCCGTAGACCGATACGAACGAGAATTCCGCCGTAGACCGATCCAAACGAAAATTCCGCCGTAGACCGATCCAAACGAAAATTCCGCCGTAGACCGATCCGTCCACGCCGTGGACTTATACGAACGAGAATTCCGCCGTAGACCGATCCAAACGAAAATTCCGCCGTAGACCGATCCGAACGAAAATTCCGCCGTAGACCGATCCGTCGACGCCGTAGACCGATACGAACGAGAATTCTGCCTTAGACCGATCCGTCCACGCCGTAGACCGATCCAAACCAAATCTCCGCCGTAGACCGATCCGTCCACGCCGTGGACTTATACGAACGAGAATTCCGCCGTAGACCGATCCGAACGAAAATTCCGCCGTAGACCGATCCGAACGAAAATTCCGCCGTAGACCGATCCGTCCACGCTGTGGACTTCTACGAACGAGAATTCCGCCGTAGACCGATCCGAACGAAAATTCCGCCGTAGACCGATCCGAACGAAAATTCCGCCGTAGACCGATCCGTCCACGCCGTGGACTTCTACGAACGAAAATTCCGCCGTAGACCGATCCGTCCACGCCGTGGACTTATACGAACGAGAATTCCGCCGTAGACCGATCCAAACGAAAATTCCGCCGTAGACCGATCCAAACGAAAATTCCGCCGTAGACCGATCCGTCCACGCCGTAGACCGATACGAACGAGAATTCCGCCGTAGACCGATCCAAACGAAAATTCCGCCGTAGACCGATCCAAACGAAAATTCCGCCGTAGACCGATCCGTCCACGCCGTAGACCGATCCAAACGAAAATTCCGCCGTAGACCGATCCGAACGAAAATTCCGCCGTAGACCGATCCGTCCACGCCGTGGACTTATAGGAACGAGAATTCCGCCGTAGACCGATCCGTCCACGCCGTGGACTTATACGAACGAGAATTCCGCCGTAGACCGATCCGTCCACGCCATGGACCGATACGAACGAGAATTCCGCCGTAGACCGATCCGTCCACGCCATGGACTTATACGAACGAGAATTCCGCCGTAGACCGATCCGTCCACGCCGTGGACTTATACGAACGAGAATTCCGCCGTAGACCGATCCGTCCACGCCATGGACCGATACGAACGAGAATTCCGCCGTAGACCGATCCGTCCACGCCATGGACTTATACGAACGAGAATTCCGCCGTAGACCGATCCGTCCACGCCGTGGACTTATACGAACGAGAATTCCGCCGTAGACCGATCCAAACGAAAATTCCGCCGTAGACCGATCCGAACGAAAATTCCGCCGTAGACCGATCCGTCGACGCCGTAGACCGATACGAACGAGAATTCCGCCGTAGACCGATCCGTCGACGCCGTAGACCGATACGAACGAGAATTCCGCCGTAGACCGATCCGTCCACGCCGTGGACTTATACGAACGAGAATTCCGCCGTAGACCGATCCAAACGAAAATTCCGCCGTAGACCGATCCGTCCACGCCGTGGACTTATACGAACGAGAATTCCGCCGTAGACCGATCCAAACGAAAATTCCGCCGTAGACCGATCCAAACGAAAATTCCGCCGTAGACCGATCCGTCCACGCCGTAGACCGATACGAACGAGAATTCCGCCGTAGACCGATCCAAACGAAAATTCCGCCGTAGACCGATCCAAACGAAAATTCCGCCGTAGACCGATCCGTCCACGCCGTGGACTTATACGAACGAGAATTCCGCCGTAGACCGATCCAAACGAAAATTCCGCCGTAGACCGATCCAAACGAAAATTCCGCCGTAGACCGATCCGTCCACGCCGTAGACCGATACGAACGAGAATTCCGCCGTAGACCGATCCAAACGAAAATTCCGCCGTAGACCGATCCAAACGAAAATTCCGCCGTAGACCGATCCGTCCACGCCGTGGACTTATACGAACGAGAATTCCGCCGTAGACCGATCCAAACGAAAATTCCGCCGTAGACCGATCCGTCCACGCCGTAGACCGATACGAACGAGAATTCCGCCGTAGACCGATCCAAACGAAAATTCCGCCGTAGACCGATCCAAACGAAAATTCCGCCGTAGACCGATCCGTCCACGCCGTAGACCGATCCAAACGAAAATTCCGCCGTAGACCGATCCGTCCACGCCGTGGACTTATAGGAACGAGAATTCCGCCGTAGACCGATCCGTCCACGCCATGGACTTATACGAACGAGAATTCCGCCGTAGACCGATCCGTCCACGCCGTGGACTTATACGAACGAGAATTCCGCCGTAGACCGATCCGTCCACGCCATGGACCGATACGAACGAGAATTCCGCCGTAGACCGATCCGTCCACGCCGTGGACTTATACGAACGAGAATTCCGCCGTAGACCGATCCAAACGAAAATTCCGCCGTAGACCGATCCGAACGAAAAATCCGCCGTAGACCGATCCGTCGACGCCGTCGACCGATACGAACGAGAATTCCGCCGTAGACCGATCCGTCCACGCCGTAGACCGATCCGTCCACGCCGTGGACTTATACGAACGAGAATTTCGCCGTAGACCGATCCGTCCACGCCATGGACCGATACGAACGAGAATTCCGCCGTAGACCGATACGAACGAAAATTCCGCCGTAG
>OY390729.1:103695-108695 GCA_959613375.1 Heteropelma amictum
ACCGGCTCGGCGAGCTTGCCGGCGCGACTGATTGTTATTCGCGCCGGTTGGCGGCCTGACACCGCGCGCTCTTGGTGGTCTTGCAACGTCTCTCGGAGGTAGATCGAAACCTCTTCGAAGACGCGCGCGCGGTCCCACACGCAAAGCGACTCGACGATGGCGTCCAGCCGCTCGGTGCGGAATTCAGGGCAGTTCACGGCTGGGAGCTGACGCAGATGCTGTTGAACACGCTCCCTGGCCGCTTCGTACGAAGCAGCACCGGATTGTGCTGCAGGACGATGCAGGTGGGTGGTTGACGGTGGAGCAGCAGCGACTGGCTCACGCGGAGCTCGAAGAGCCCGCGCGACCAGCGCCCTGTACTGCTGTTGTCTCCTCTGACCCTTTATGGAATCAAGGGACCTCTCCGGGAGAACCGTAAGAAGTTCCTGATTCATGAACCTGACGCCCTGCTGCGTCAGTCTCGCCTCGTGCCTCGCCATGAGAGCCAGCTCCTCGGTGGTCCATCGTGCCTTGACGGAGACGGTGTTCTGTCTCTCGTCGTACCAGACCTTGTGTACCCGCTGTTGATGCACGCCCCGGCCAATGCTGGTGAGAAACGCTCTGGCGCAGCCAGGGAACTCACACGGAAAGGCTACACGTGGGGACACCGCGGGGTCAGGTCGGCGTCTGGTCAAAACTGGTGCGGTAACGCCAGTGGGCGCACCGCGTTGACGACCACCTAACGTGGGTGCGTCGTCCATCCGAGGCTCGTTTGTATCGTTTGGACCAGTTTGACAAGTCCATGGGGGAGGTAGCCCCATGGACGAAAAAATCGCAGAGACAGGATTGGTTTCCCCTTACGGGTACTCATCGGCGGCGCCACGTAACGGCTCCTGCGTGCTATAACATGACTCTCGGCGTGAGAGTCATAGTTACTCCCGCCGTTTACCCGCGCTTGCTTGAATTTCTTCACGTTGACATTCAGAGCACTGGGCAGAAATCACATTGCGTCAACACCCGCGAGGGCCATCGCAATGCTTTGTTTTAATTAGACAGTCGGATTCCCCTAGTCCGTGCCAGTTCTGAGCTGAGCGTTGAATGGCGGCCGAAGAGGACGACCAAGACGGCGGAAACCGCCGAGGAAGCCTCGCAGCAAGGAAGATCCGCGGGAGGCCAAGGCACGGGACCGAGCTCGGATCCCGCCGAGCGCGCCCCCTGGGGGGGCGCCCGGGTTCACCTCGCCCAGGCCCGGCACGTTAGCCAAACCCGCTTCCCTAACAAGCCCGACGCGCCCCGCTCCTCAGAGCCAATCCTTATTCCGAAGTTACGGATCCAATTTGCCGACTTCCCTTACCTACATTAGTCTATCGACTAGAGGCTCTTTACCTTGGAGACCTGCTGCGGATATGGGTACGAGCCGGCGCGACACCTCCACGTGGCCCTCTCCTGGATTTTCAAGGTCCGAGGGGAAGATCCGGACACCGCCGCAACTGCGGTGCTCTTCGCGTTCCAAACCCTATCTCCCTGCTAGAGGTTTCCAGGGAACTCGAACGCTTATACAGAAAAGAAAACTCTTCCCGGATCTCCCGACGGCGTCTCCAGGTCATTTTGGGTTACCCCGACGAACTCTCTTGCGAGGGCCCGAATTGTATACGGTTCCGCTGCCGGGTTCCGGAATAGGAACCGGATTCCCTTTCGCCCGATGGGTGTGTGTCTTGTAATAACGTGAGCGCCTCTCGGCGAGTATATGTATATTACACACTCAGCGTGACTGATACACCGCATCGACATAGGATTTCTCCTAGGGCTTAGGATCGACTGACTCGTGTGCAACGGCTGTTCACACGAAACCCTTCTCCACGTCAGTCCTCCAGGGCCTCGCTGGAGTATTTGCTACTACCACCAAGATCTGCACCGACGGCGGCTCCAGGCAGGCTCACGCCCAGACCCTTCTGCGCGCACCGCCGCGACCCTCCTACTCGTCAGGGCCTCACGACGGGGAACGTGGGTCCCCCGTGCGGCTTGCCGCTGACGGCAGAGTATAGGCCCGACGCTTCAGCGCCATCCATTTTCAGGGCTAGTTGCTTCGGCAGGTGAGTTGTTACACACTCCTTAGCGGATTCCGACTTCCATGGCCACCGTCCTGCTGTCTTAAGCAACCAACGCCTTTCATGGTATCCCATAAGCGTCGACTTGGGCGCCTTAACTCTGCGTTTGGTTCATCCCACAGCGCCAGTTCTGCTTACCAAAATTGGCCCACTTGGCACTCTGATCCGAAATCTCGTGGCTTCAGCGTTCAAGCAAGCCAGAGATCTCACCCATTTAAAGTTTGAGAATAGGTTGAGGTCGTTTCGGCCCCAATGCCTCTAATCATTCGCTTTACCAGATGAGACTCGCATAAGTTCAACGAACACGCGAGTGCCAGCTATCCTGAGGGAAACTTCGGAGGGAACCAGCTACTAGATGGTTCGATTAGTCTTTCGCCCCTATACCCAGTTCCGACGATCGATTTGCACGTCAGAATCGCTACGGACCTCCATCAGGGTTTCCCCTGACTTCGTCCTGACCAGGCATAGTTCACCATCTTTCGGGTCCCAACGTGTACGCTCTGGGTGCGCCTCTCCTCGCGATGAGAGCGAGACGCCCCGGGAGTGCGGGACCGCATCGTAACGCGGACCATCCTCCCTCGGTCGGCGCGGGGCCGACCTTCACTTTCATTGCGCCTCTGGGCTTCGAGATCCCAATGACTCGCGCACATGTTAGACTCCTTGGTCCGTGTTTCAAGACGGGTCCTGAAAGTACCCAAAGCAGTAGCGTCGCCGACCGGTAATGCAATCTTCGAGCCGGTCCCAGTGCACCGCCGGCCAACAGCCGGCCAGGCACGGTGACGGCGCAAGGTCCGTGGCATCCGTGGTTAATCTCACTGGCCAAGCTTGCGGCGGGCCGGACGCATCTCGATTTCGTGTGCGGCTCAATACCGTGCGAGTACCGCCGGGCAGCTGGCCGGGCGACCGGGGGTCTGCCGCGCGAGGCCCCCCGAGGGAGACTCTCCACGTGACAGGCGCCCACCCGGGCCGTAGACCGACGCCCGACGGGTCGCGACGTCCTACTAGGGGAGAAGTGCACGCCGACGAGACCCGGCGTTGAGGACCCGAACGCGTGCACCGCGACGCGAGGCCGCCGGCATCGCGTATCGAGGCCCTCGCCGGGATTCGCTGACGATGAATCTCCCCATTCGATCTTTCGGGTTTCTCAGGTTTACCCCTGAACGGTTTCACGTACTCTTGAACTCTCTCTTCAAAGTTCTTTTCAACTTTCCCTCACGGTACTTGTTCGCTATCGGTCTCGTGGTCGTATTTAGCCTTAGATGGAGTTTACCACCCGCTTAGAGCTGCACTCTCAAGCAACCCGACTCTAAGGAGAGATCCTCCCGAAGGTCGTCCCGGCCGCTACGGGCCTGGCACCCTCTGCGGGTAATTGGCCCCATTCAAGATGGACTTGGGCTCGGGCCGTACCCCTCGGGATAGATGGATCCTCCCGAACACCACATCTCCCGGCGACCTTGCCGCGGGATTCAGTGCTGGGCTCCTCCCCGTTCGCTCGCAGCTACTGGGGGAATCCTGGTTAGTTTCTTTTCCTCCGCTTAATAATATGCTTAAATTCAGCGGGTGATCTCGCCTGCTCTGAGGTCGTCGTATGTTGCAGTCGCGCGCACTGAGCAGCCGCCGTCACCGCCGCCGCCCGCGGTCCATTATATGTCCTCTCTCCTTCGATCTGTCCTTCTCGCACGGATGCCGAGAGAGGGAGGAGGAGAAAGAGGGAAAGAGAGAGAGAGAGTGAGCGAAGTACGCGAGGCGCGCGGGCGCTCTCGTGTGAGAGCGCGAGCGTCTGGCCCCCGCGCGCGTCTACTACCCTCTTCTCTTCTTCTCTCCTCTGCTCTCTTCCGTCAGAGCTTCCCTCTCTCCGTGTTCGTCCACGGGGACTCGATCGACCGCTAGGCGGGCGGGCGGGCGTGCCGCGCGCCCTCTGTGAAAACAGACGTGCGCGACCAGCGCAACCTCGGACGACCAGCCCCGCGTCGCGCAGGGTGTCGCCAGCGTCGAAGGTCGCTTCACATGTTTTTCTCTCAACGTGTCGTTTCGAACGACGCCGTTCGCCGGGCGGTTGCCGGACGCCCCCGTCTCCCCCGGCCCGCCGCAAGCGGACACCGGAGTGAAGAACGGGGACGGCACAGCAACCCACGCCTCTCATCGGCGAAACGACGAGAAGTTCATTACGCGCGCCTCTCTCTCTCTCTCTCTCTCTCTCGCGAGCGGGAGAGACGATGAGAGGAGGCAGTCTCGTAAGTTTTAACGACCCTCAGCCAGGCGTGGTCCGGGAATTGTATCCGTGGACCGCAATGTGCGTTCGAAATGTCGATGTTCATGTGTCCTGCAGTTCACAAGTTGACGCGCAATTAGCTGCGTTCTTCATCGACCCACGAGCCAAGTGATCCACCGTTCAGGGTAATAATTCATTTGTTTCAGCGTGTAATACACACGGCGTTGTGTGCTCAGTATGAACCACCCCTTCTCTCTCTGTACTTGTAACGCGACGCGACCGTGCGCGGGAGGGGGAGGGGTGAGAGGGAGGCTTGCGCCGACCACCATCACCGCCACCCACCACCACACGTCGCAGATCACGCGCGGGCCAAGACTCGATTTTGTCTTTCGCCTCGTTCGGAGCTCGAAAGAGCCACACGCGCGGCGAGCGAGAACACGCGCGACACCCCCGGGCGGCTGCGTGCCCGCAGCATCAAATATATCGATGCACGCGCACACGAGCAACACCGCCCGGGGACGCGGCGAACGCGCCCCGTTTTCGGGCGTGACGTTCATTCAAAAGCCTCGGAGCGACGCGGCAATGACTTCCTCCCTTCTCTCTATCTTACGGATGGAGAAGGACACGTCGTCAATCTCTCCGCGCGCCTCTTCATCCGTTGGTGGTTCCACAGAGAGTAACCATCGCCGAACGGAACAGGC
>OY390729.1:111195-116195 GCA_959613375.1 Heteropelma amictum
CCTACTCCGTGTCTCAAAGAGCGTTGTCGATAATGTTTTCTGCGCTACTCTCTCTCTTCTCTCTCTCTCTCTCTCATGTTTAGCTTGTGTTGTGTTAGTTGTAAGCGCGCGCCCCACGTGCTTGGGTTTGCGTCTTTACGCACAACAACGAGGATATGATAAATATTACAAACATTTCATTCGTAATGGGTAGTACGAAGACGCGTACGCGACGCACGTTACGATCACCGAAGGGATGTACGCGCGCCGGACGGCTCCCATATAGTAACGAGCTGGCCGGCCTGCGAGCCGGCGCCCGACGGTCCCGGCCGTGCTTCGCTGCCGGGCGAGATCCCGCTGGAGGCCCGGTCTCGCAATCCCCGCCGCGGTACACGGGCGAGCCATCGCCCGACAGCGCCGTGGACCGATCCGTCGATGCCGTAGAGCACTCGACGTCCGCCGTAGACCGATCCAAACGAAAATTCCGCCGTAGGCCGATCCGAACGAAAATTCCGCCGTAGACCGATCCGTCGACGCCGTAGACCGATACGAACGAGAATTCTGCCGTAGACCGATCCGTCCACGCCGTAGACCGATCCAAACGAAAATTCCGCCGTAGACCGATCCGTCCACGCCGTGAACTTATACGAACGAGAATTCCGCCGTAGACCGATCCATCCACGCCGTGGACTTATACGAACGAGAATTCCGCCGTAGACCGATCCAAACGAAAATTGAGCCGTAGACCGATCCGAACGAAAATTCCGCCGTAGACCGATCCGTCGACGCCGTAGACCGATACGAACGAGAATTCTGCCGTAGACCGATCCGTCCACGCCGTAGACCGATCCAAACGAAATCTCCGCCGTAGACCGATCCGTCCACGCTGTGGACTTCTACGAACGAGAATTCCGCCGTAGACCGATCCAAACGAAAATTCCGCCGTAGACCGATCCGAACGAAAATTCCGCCGTAGACCGATCCGTCCACGCTGTGGACTTCTACGAACGAGAATTCCGCCGTAGACCGATCCGAACGAAAATTCCGCCGTAGACCGATCCGTCGACGCCGTAGACCGATACGAACGAAAATTCCGCCGTAGACCGATCCGTCGACGCCGTAGACCGATACGAACGAGAATTCTGCCGTAGACCGATCCGTCCACGCCGTAGACCGATCCAAACCAAATCTCCGCCGTAGACCGATCCGTCCACGCCGTGGACTTATACGAACGAGAATTCCGCCGTAGACCGATCCGTCCACGCCATGGACCGATACGAACGAGAATTCCGCCGTAGACCGATCCGTCCACGCCATGGACTTATACGAACGAGAATTCCGCCGTAGACCGATCCGTCCACGCCGTGGACTTATACGAACGAGAATTCCGCCGTAGACCGATCCGTCCACGCCGTGGACTTCTACGAACGAGAATTCCGCCGTAGACCGATCCGAACGAAAATTCCGCCGTAGACCGATCCGAACGAAAATTCCGCCGTAGACCGATCCGTCCACGCTGTGGACTTCTACGAACGAGAATTCCGCCGTAGACCGATCCAAACGAAAATTCCGCCGTAGACCGATCCGAACGAAAATTCCGCCGTAGACCGATCCGTCCACGCTGTGGACTTCTACGAACGAGAATTCCGCCGTAGACCGATCCGAACGAAAATTCCGCCGTAGACCGATCCGTCGACGCCGTAGACCGATACGAACGAAAATTCCGCCGTAGACCGATCCGTCGACGCCGTAGACCGATACGAACGAGAATTCTGCCGTAGACCGATCCGTCCACGCCGTAGACCGATCCAAACCAAATCTCCGCCGTAGACCGATCCGTCCACGCCGTGGACTTATACGAACGAGAATTCCGCCGTAGACCGATCCGTCCACGCCATGGACCGATACGAACGAGAATTCCGCCGTAGACCGATCCGTCCACGCCATGGACTTATACGAACGAGAATTCCGCCGTAGACCGATCCGTCCACGCCGTGGACTTATACGAACGAGAATTCCGCCGTAGACCGATCCGTCCACGCCGTGGACTTATACGAACGAGAATTCCGCCGTAGACCGATCCAAACGAAAATTCCGCCGTAGACCGATCCATCCACGCCGTGGACTTATACGAACGAGAATTCCGCCGTAGACCGATCCGAACGAAAATTCCGCCGTAGACCGATCCGAACGAAAATTCCGCCGTAGACCGATCCGTCCACGCCGTGGACTTCTACGAACGAAAATTCCGCCGTAGACCGATCCGTCCACGCCGTGGACTTATACGAACGAGAATTCCGCCGTAGACCGATCCAAACGAAAATTCCGCCGTAGACCGATCCAAACGAAAATTCCGCCGTAGACCGATCCGTCCACGCCGTAGACCGATACGAACGAGAATTCCGCCGTAGACCGATCCAAACGAAAATTCCGCCGTAGACCGATCCAAACGAAAATTCCGCCGTAGACCGATCCGTCCACGCCGTAGACCGATCCAAACGAAAATTCCGCCGTAGACCGATCCGAACGAAAATTCCGCCGTAGACCGATCCGTCCACGCCGTGGACTTATAGGAACGAGAATTCCGCCGTAGACCGATCCGTCCACGCCGTGGACTTATACGAACGAGAATTCCGCCGTAGACCGATCCGTCCACGCCATGGACCGATACGAACGAGAATTCCGCCGTAGACCGATCCGTCCACGCCATGGACTTATACGAACGAGAATTCCGCCGTAGACCGATCCGTCCACGCCGTGGACTTATACGAACGAGAATTCCGCCGTAGACCGATCCGTCCACGCCATGGACCGATACGAACGAGAATTCCGCCGTAGACCGATCCGTCCACGCCATGGACTTATACGAACGAGAATTCCGCCGTAGACCGATCCGTCCACGCCGTGGACTTATACGAACGAGAATTCCGCCGTAGACCGATCCAAACGAAAATTCCGCCGTAGACCGATCCGAACGAAAATTCCGCCGTAGACCGATCCGTCGACGCCGTAGACCGATACGAACGAGAATTCCGCCGTAGACCGATCCGTCGACGCCGTAGACCGATACGAACGAGAATTCCGCCGTAGACCGATCCGTCCACGCCGTGGACTTATACGAACGAGAATTCCGCCGTAGACCGATCCAAACGAAAATTCCGCCGTAGACCGATCCGTCCACGCCGTGGACTTATACGAACGAGAATTCCGCCGTAGACCGATCCAAACGAAAATTCCGCCGTAGACCGATCCAAACGAAAATTCCGCCGTAGACCGATCCGTCCACGCCGTAGACCGATACGAACGAGAATTCCGCCGTAGACCGATCCAAACGAAAATTCCGCCGTAGACCGATCCAAACGAAAATTCCGCCGTAGACCGATCCGTCCACGCCGTGGACTTATACGAACGAGAATTCCGCCGTAGACCGATCCAAACGAAAATTCCGCCGTAGACCGATCCGTCCACGCCGTAGACCGATACGAACGAGAATTCCGCCGTAGACCGATCCAAACGAAAATTCCGCCGTAGACCGATCCAAACGAAAATTCCGCCGTAGACCGATCCGTCCACGCCGTGGACTTATACGAACGAGAATTCCGCCGTAGACCGATCCAAACGAAAATTCCGCCGTAGACCGATCCGAACGAAAATTCCGCCGTAGACCGATCCGTCGACGCCGTAGACCGATACGAACGAGAATTCTGCCTTAGACCGATCCGTCCACGCCGTAGACCGATCCAAACCAAATCTCCGCCGTAGACCGATCCGTCCACGCCGTGGACTTATACGAACGAGAATTCCGCCGTAGACCGATCCGAACGAAAATTCCGCCGTAGACCGATCCGAACGAAAATTCCGCCGTAGACCGATCCGTCCACGCTGTGGACTTCTACGAACGAGAATTCCGCCGTAGACCGATCCGAACGAAAATTCCGCCGTAGACCGATCCGAACGAAAATTCCGCCGTAGACCGATCCGTCCACGCCGTGGACTTCTACGAACGAAAATTCCGCCGTAGACCGATCCGTCCACGCCGTGGACTTATACGAACGAGAATTCCGCCGTAGACCGATCCAAACGAAAATTCCGCCGTAGACCGATCCAAACGAAAATTCCGCCGTAGACCGATCCGTCCACGCCGTAGACCGATACGAACGAGAATTCCGCCGTAGACCGATCCAAACGAAAATTCCGCCGTAGACCGATCCAAACGAAAATTCCGCCGTAGACCGATCCGTCCACGCCGTAGACCGATCCAAACGAAAATTCCGCCGTAGACCGATCCGAACGAAAATTCCGCCGTAGACCGATCCGTCCACGCCGTGGACTTATAGGAACGAGAATTCCGCCGTAGACCGATCCGTCCACGCCGTGGACTTATACGAACGAGAATTCCGCCGTAGACCGATCCGTCCACGCCATGGACCGATACGAACGAGAATTCCGCCGTAGACCGATCCGTCCACGCCATGGACTTATACGAACGAGAATTCCGCCGTAGACCGATCCGTCCACGCCGTGGACTTATACGAACGAGAATTCCGCCGTAGACCGATCCGTCCACGCCATGGACCGATACGAACGAGAATTCCGCCGTAGACCGATCCGTCCACGCCATGGACTTATACGAACGAGAATTCCGCCGTAGACCGATCCGTCCACGCCGTGGACTTATACGAACGAGAATTCCGCCGTAGACCGATCCAAACGAAAATTCCGCCGTAGACCGATCCGAACGAAAATTCCGCCGTAGACCGATCCGTCGACGCCGTAGACCGATACGAACGAGAATTCCGCCGTAGACCGATCCGTCGACGCCGTAGACCGATACGAACGAGAATTCCGCCGTAGACCGATCCGTCCACGCCGTGGACTTATACGAACGAGAATTCCGCCGTAGACCGATCCAAACGAAAATTCCGCCGTAGACCGATCCGTCCACGCCGTGGACTTATACGAACGAGAATTCCGCCGTAGACCGATCCAAACGAAAATTCCGCCGTAGACCGATCCAAACG
>OY390729.1:121195-126195 GCA_959613375.1 Heteropelma amictum
TGGACACCTCGCTGTTTCCCCACGCGATACTAACTTTCCTGCTATCAAAATAGCTGCGGAAAACTTGAAAGATATTTCGCGGGCATTCCCTATCTTTGAGCGCTTTGAGGACAAGGGGCCACCACACGTTGTCAAAGGCCCCAGATATGTCGAAGAGCATCGCAATCGCGTACGACTCTTGCGAGTCATCCACCATCTTGCGCAGCTCGACGATCGCGTCCTCCGTCGACTTGCCCGGGACGAAGCCGAACTGTCGAGCGGAGATTCTTCCCGGAGCCATTGCCGTCCGCGCGATGCGCCCCCTGAGAATTTTCTCGAGGACCTTCCCTAGCACCGAAAGAAGACAGATGGGCCTGTAGGATTTCGGATCCCTCTCGTCCTTTCCCTCACCCTTCAGGAGCACTCTCAGGGAGCCCTCCTTCCAGGTGGCGGGGAAGGTGCCCATTTTAATACACGCATCGAAGAGACGAACGAACTGCTCGGGAATAACGGTAAAGGCGAACTTCAGCACCTCGACCTCAATTAGGTCGGGTCCCGGAGCCTTTCCGTTCTTGAAGGACTTGATGGCCATTGCCACCTCGGCCCGGGAGATCGCAGCAGGGTCCTCTGGGGTTTCGGGTGCGATGAGTGCACCCTCCCTGACCACTCGCTGCTCGGGGGTGTCGTCCTGTTCCCGGTCGTCTGGGACGTGAGCGTCCAGGAGACAGCTGGCGGTTTCTCTCATGTTCTCACTGAACCCGCCGTCACGCCGGATGGTGCTGAGCACCCTCTCAACGCGAAGTTTATCCGCCTGTTGCTTGTACACGAAGCCCCAGGGTTTCGCGTTGCCGTGCGACGTGACGAAGGTTCTCCAGCTCTCGAGCCTGACTCTCCTCACCTCTCTGCTGTATCCCCGCAAAGAGTTGCGGTACTCCAGCACATTGGCGAGGCGAAGGGGGCCAGGCTGTTCTGCCTGGACGGCTCTACGTTTACGATAGACCTCCTTTTTGAGGTTGGTCAAAGCCATTGTCCACCACGGATTGGACTTCCTAAAATACCGTTTTCTCGGCATGGACTCGGTGCAGGCATCCGTTAGGACGCCCGTGAGAGTCACAGCCATGGATTCGACGTCCGCTCCGGACGCGAGCGAGAGCCCCTCCAGTCTTGCTGCCGACGCGTCGGCCAGGATCTCGGAGAACCGGTCCCAGTCAGCCTTCTTGGTGTTGAAGCGACTGGTCCCGATGTCTCCGTCATTTCCACGGACCTTTGGGACCCTCATTCTCACGTCCAGGGCGTTGTGATCGCTCGACGTCCAGTCTTGTCGCACTGTCCAAGACCCGAAGAAGCGGGCCATGTCCGGCGATCCAAGGGTCACGTCGATGTATGACGAACCCCTATCCGTCCAATAGGTCGGAGCCTGGTTAACGTCGTTGAGGACCACGTATCCGAACTCCCGAATGAGCCTTTCCAACCTGGCTCCCCTCTCGTTGGTGGCCTGAGGGCCCCAAAGAGCGGATCGGGCGTTCGAATCAAGCGACACTAAGACTCTCTGCCCCCTCAGCGAGCGAAGCACCGTACCGAGGTGTCTGAGGTGCTCCTCGATGTCGTCCCGCCACTGAAAATAGTGGGAATAGTGGGACACGACGTAGAACGAGAAACCGAGTAGATAGGGACAGAGGGAATCTCGTTAATCCATTCATGCGCGTCACTAATTAGATGACGAGGCATTTGGCTATTTTTTTTTTTTTTTTTTTTTTTTTTTTTAAGAGGGAAAATGCTTTACGCACAACAGTCGGCTCTTCGACTAGTGTGGGACTCCGTGATGTTCGTTTACCCACTAAAAACCCTCTACATTGCGCCTTAGTAAGAAGGCGGCACTTGTATAATACCAGACACCGACACGACCCATCAGATTCCCACGCGACGCCTTACGGCTGTCCGACGATGGAAGATGTTGATGGCGTGCAACCCACCCACCAGCGCTCTTGTGGACATGACTTTGGCGTCCGCTTTACTGAGAAGCTTGAGGCTGGTGAGGTGGTGGAACGATCTTTTGCTCCATACTCCGCGAGATGACAGAGTCAGGGAGGTGAAAACCACCTCCCTGGCGGAGTAGCGGGTCTTGACTTCGTCAGCTAGCACCGCATACTTGTCGATTTTCCGTCGATGTTCACGGTCGAGGTTAGCCCTCTCGCCTGCAATCAGAGCATCCACCACAATGGCGGTATGGCCCTTCTTGATAACGGCGTCGGGCTTGAGGAGGCCGCTGGGCGTTCTAAAATGCGGCTCCTCTTCGACAAGTGCCTGCGGGCGCTGACGGTCGAGCAGGTACTTTAGACACGCGTTGTGACGTTGGATGCGTGCGTCATGTGTGCGATGACACTGCTGCAGGACGTGATTCAGAGTTTCAGCGTCGTTGCAGCCAGCGCGGCACTGCTTGTCCCGGACTTGTCCTCTCGCCATCCTAGTTCTCAAGGGGATGGCATTGACTCGGAGCTTGTTCATTCGAACAAAGTCTCTTCCCGTCATAAAGAGGGTTCCGTCCGTGAGCCAAGCATGTTGGTGTTCGACACCACGCGATCCCTTCAGGGGGGCACCATCGTTGGATTGGTGCAGAAGCTTGGCGAACCGAGCCTTCAGAGCGGCGCGAGTTGTTACGCTCACGCCGTTATCTTCGAGCCGTTGCCTCGCTCTCTTCAGTTCAAGCTCCAAGAAGCGCTTCATGGCCTCTGGACTGGCGTCACCCAAGGTGGTCGTCAGTCGTTTCAGCCGATGAAAACGCTGCAGTGGAGCCGTCCAGCGAAAGGACGGAATCGAAAGACCCCCGTCTTTAACGTCGGCGTGAAAGTACGCGTTCGGAACGTCGTGCGGCAGATCGAGGTACTTGCGTACCGTGCCCCTTATGGTCACGTCCAATTTATTGAGCAAACTGATGTTCGTCGCTCCTAGGGCGAGCAGGTGATATAGACCTGGAATTATGACTGTTCGTAGTACGAATAGTCGTTGTTGCGGTTTCAGGGGCGCCGTTCTTAGCTGTTCAATCTCCTTTTTGAGGCGGTCAAGTGGGTTACACTTGAGTCGCCCCTCAGGAGTAAACGGCACGCCCAGATATTTCCAGTCATCGGTCCTGCTCAGCGCCGGTATTGGACGGCCGAGGCATCGGAAGCGTTCCCTCGCATCGATGACCGTTTTCTTTTCCTTCGGAACATTTTTCACTGCAACAGTGAAGCACTTCGACGCGTTGACCAACAAGCCACAGTCCCGCAGATATTCGGCGGTTATGTCGAGCAGTTGTTGGAGCCCGACTTTCGTCGACGCGAAGAGCACCAGGTCGTCGGCGTATCCCATCGCGCTCACCACAGTATCCCCGACCTGGATGCCCGTCTCTGTTGGGAGACGAGAAAACAGCCGGTCGATAACCATGTTGAACAGGATTGGCGACAACGGATCCCCCTGCTTAACCCCGCAATTAGGGTGAATGGCATGGGAGGTCCATTTGTCGCACTGCAGCCTGGTGGTAGACCCTTTGTACACTTCGGCGACGTAGTCGATCATCGGGGCAGGGACTCCGGACGAGCGGAGTATGCCCAGAATGGCATTGTGCGTCACAGAGTCGAACGCTTTGGCAACGTCGAGAGACGCCATGAACAGCGGTTGGTGGTTCTGTCTGGCGTACTTCAGGACGAAGTCAGTCAGAAAGATGTTCTCTGAGCATCCATCGATCGGTTGAAAGGCCTTCTGACGCGGATCCAGCCGGATGTGCTTAGACATCCTGTTGGCCAGAACCTTGTGGAAGGCCCTCACGATCGTGGACGAGACCGTGATCGGTCTAAACTCGCCTGGTTCGGAGGCACCGCTTTTCTTCGGTATCAGGGTGGTTTTCGACTCCAACAGATGTGCCGGGAGTCTACCACAGAGCATCAAGATGTTAAATATGCGCGCCCAGATACCAAGCGGGGCCCGCCGAAACTCTTCGACCGTGAGTGAGTCCGGTCCTGGCGCAGTGCCAGCTGGAGGCAGGGCATCCTTCACCTCGTTAAGCGTGACAGGTGCCCATAACTCCCCGATCTCTTCGTCACGGCTCGTTGCTACACTGGGTGTAGTATCACCTCCGGACGTCATGATACGTTCCCAGAAGGGAACCATGACGTCCTCGGGTGGTGCAGTGTCGGTCGGTTAAGAGAGTCATAGTTACTCCCGCCGTTTACCCGCGCTTGCTTGAATTTCTTCACGTTGACATTCAGAGCACTGGGCAGAAATCACATTGCGTCAACACCCGCGAGGGCCATCGCAATGCTTTGTTTTAATTAGACAGTCGGATTCCCCTAGTCCGTGCCAGTTCTGAGCTGAGCGTTGAATGGCGGCCGAAGAGGACGACCAAGACGGCGGAAACCGCCGAGGAAGCCTCGCAGCAAGGAAGATCCGCGGGAGGCCAAGGCACGGGACCGAGCTCGGATCCCGCCGAGCGCGCCCCCTGGGGGGGCGCCCGGGTTCACCTCGCCCAGGCCCGGCACGTTAGCCAAACCCGCTTCCCTAACAAGCCCGACGCGCCCCGCTCCTCAGAGCCAATCCTTATTCCGAAGTTACGGATCCAATTTGCCGACTTCCCTTACCTACATTAGTCTATCGACTAGAGGCTCTTTACCTTGGAGACCTGCTGCGGATATGGGTACGAGCCGGCGCGACACCTCCACGTGGCCCTCTCCTGGATTTTCAAGGTCCGAGGGGAAGATCCGGACACCGCCGCAACTGCGGTGCTCTTCGCGTTCCAAACCCTATCTCCCTGCTAGAGGTTTCCAGGGAACTCGAACGCTTATACAGAAAAGAAAACTCTTCCCGGATCTCCCGACGGCGTCTCCAGGTCATTTTGGGTTACCCCGACGAACTCTCTTGCGAGGGCCCGAATTGTATACGGTTCCGCTGCCGGGTTCCGGAATAGGAACCGGATTCCCTTTCGCCCGATGGGTGTGTGTCTTGTAATAACGTGAGCGCCTCTCGGCGAGTATATGTATATTACACAC
>OY390729.1:131195-136195 GCA_959613375.1 Heteropelma amictum
ACCAAGGTAAACGGTGGACGAGAGACTCGCCACCGATTGGTTTTGATCTAATAAAAGCGTTCCTTCCATCTCTGGTCGGAACTCTGGTTTGCATGTATTAGCTCTAGAATTACCACAGTTATCCAAGTAAATGTGGGTACGATCTAAGGAACCATAACTGATTTAATGAGCCATTCGCGGTTTCACCTTAATGAGGCATGTACTGAGACATGCATGGCTTAATCTTTGAGACAAGCATATGACTACTGGCAGGATCAACCAGGGAGCTCTTTCCTTTCGTTTCATATCTCCGCACCTCGCCCTTCTGCCGTTTACCAGCGAGAAGGAGGGCCCCTTCTTGCTCTCTCTTCTTCTTCTCTCCTCTATCTCTTCCGAACCGAGGGGGCACACCGCTATTTTGTGTGTGCCACCCCGCGGTTTCGCTTAAAACGTCTTCAAACGTTCCCAATAGCACTCGGTGTGTAAACCGACGAGATATCCCCCTCGTGGGAAATTCGTGTGTGTGCGGCACGTTGCGCTTGAAAAGCGGCGTCGTGTTTTCACTTGTCCTCGCCCGGTAATCGGCGAGTCGATGCTCGGTTCTCGCGTCCGTCAACCGAGTGCTTGGGTGTACACCCGTCACACCGGCTGATGGACTCTCTCTCGTCGCTTCTAAGTGCGTTGCCACGTTCAAAATAGGGCCATTCGGTCATAGACACCGACCCGTGGCGCTGCTGAGTTTTCGTCGTTCGAGCGAGGAGAAAGAATGGCGAAAACACACCTACTCCGTGTCTCAAAGAGCGTTGTCGATAATGTTTTCTGCGCTACTCTCTCTCTTCTCTCTCTCTCTCTCTCATGTTTAGCTTGTGTTGTGTTAGTTGTAAGCGCGCGCCCCACGTGCTTGGGTTTGCGTCTTTACGCACAACAACGAGGATATGATAAATATTACAAACATTTCATTCGTAATGGGTAGTACGAAGACGCGTACGCGACGCACGTTACGATCACCGAAGGGATGTACGCGCGCCGGACGGCTCCCATATAGTAACGAGCTGGCCGGCCTGCGAGCCGGCGCCCGACGGTCCCGGCCGTGCTTCGCTGCCGGGCGAGATCCCGCTGGAGGCCCGGTCTCGCAATCCCCGCCGCGGTACACGGGCGAGCCATCGCCCGACAGCGCCGTGGACCGATCCGTCGATGCCGTAGAGCACTCGACGTCCGCCGTAGACCGATCCAAACGAAAATTCCGCCGTAGGCCGATCCGAACGAAAATTCCGCCGTAGACCGATCCGTCGACGCCGTAGACCGATACGAACGAGAATTCTGCCGTAGACCGATCCGTCCACGCCGTAGACCGATCCAAACGAAAATTCCGCCGTAGACCGATCCGTCCACGCCGTGAACTTATACGAACGAGAATTCCGCCGTAGACCGATCCATCCACGCCGTGGACTTATACGAACGAGAATTCCGCCGTAGACCGATCCAAACGAAAATTGAGCCGTAGACCGATCCGAACGAAAATTCCGCCGTAGACCGATCCGTCGACGCCGTAGACCGATACGAACGAGAATTCTGCCGTAGACCGATCCGTCCACGCCGTAGACCGATCCAAACGAAATCTCCGCCGTAGACCGATCCGTCCACGCTGTGGACTTCTACGAACGAGAATTCCGCCGTAGACCGATCCAAACGAAAATTCCGCCGTAGACCGATCCGAACGAAAATTCCGCCGTAGACCGATCCGTCCACGCTGTGGACTTCTACGAACGAGAATTCCGCCGTAGACCGATCCGAACGAAAATTCCGCCGTAGACCGATCCGTCGACGCCGTAGACCGATACGAACGAAAATTCCGCCGTAGACCGATCCGTCGACGCCGTAGACCGATACGAACGAGAATTCTGCCGTAGACCGATCCGTCCACGCCGTAGACCGATCCAAACCAAATCTCCGCCGTAGACCGATCCGTCCACGCCGTGGACTTATACGAACGAGAATTCCGCCGTAGACCGATCCGTCCACGCCATGGACCGATACGAACGAGAATTCCGCCGTAGACCGATCCGTCCACGCCATGGACTTATACGAACGAGAATTCCGCCGTAGACCGATCCGTCCACGCCGTGGACTTATACGAACGAGAATTCCGCCGTAGACCGATCCGTCCACGCCGTGGACTTCTACGAACGAGAATTCCGCCGTAGACCGATCCGAACGAAAATTCCGCCGTAGACCGATCCGAACGAAAATTCCGCCGTAGACCGATCCGTCCACGCTGTGGACTTCTACGAACGAGAATTCCGCCGTAGACCGATCCAAACGAAAATTCCGCCGTAGACCGATCCGAACGAAAATTCCGCCGTAGACCGATCCGTCCACGCTGTGGACTTCTACGAACGAGAATTCCGCCGTAGACCGATCCGAACGAAAATTCCGCCGTAGACCGATCCGTCGACGCCGTAGACCGATACGAACGAAAATTCCGCCGTAGACCGATCCGTCGACGCCGTAGACCGATACGAACGAGAATTCTGCCGTAGACCGATCCGTCCACGCCGTAGACCGATCCAAACCAAATCTCCGCCGTAGACCGATCCGTCCACGCCGTGGACTTATACGAACGAGAATTCCGCCGTAGACCGATCCGTCCACGCCATGGACCGATACGAACGAGAATTCCGCCGTAGACCGATCCGTCCACGCCATGGACTTATACGAACGAGAATTCCGCCGTAGACCGATCCGTCCACGCCGTGGACTTATACGAACGAGAATTCCGCCGTAGACCGATCCGTCCACGCCGTGGACTTATACGAACGAGAATTCCGCCGTAGACCGATCCAAACGAAAATTCCGCCGTAGACCGATCCATCCACGCCGTGGACTTATACGAACGAGAATTCCGCCGTAGACCGATCCGAACGAAAATTCCGCCGTAGACCGATCCGAACGAAAATTCCGCCGTAGACCGATCCGTCCACGCCGTGGACTTCTACGAACGAAAATTCCGCCGTAGACCGATCCGTCCACGCCGTGGACTTATACGAACGAGAATTCCGCCGTAGACCGATCCAAACGAAAATTCCGCCGTAGACCGATCCAAACGAAAATTCCGCCGTAGACCGATCCGTCCACGCCGTAGACCGATACGAACGAGAATTCCGCCGTAGACCGATCCAAACGAAAATTCCGCCGTAGACCGATCCAAACGAAAATTCCGCCGTAGACCGATCCGTCCACGCCGTAGACCGATCCAAACGAAAATTCCGCCGTAGACCGATCCGAACGAAAATTCCGCCGTAGACCGATCCGTCCACGCCGTGGACTTATAGGAACGAGAATTCCGCCGTAGACCGATCCGTCCACGCCGTGGACTTATACGAACGAGAATTCCGCCGTAGACCGATCCGTCCACGCCATGGACCGATACGAACGAGAATTCCGCCGTAGACCGATCCGTCCACGCCATGGACTTATACGAACGAGAATTCCGCCGTAGACCGATCCGTCCACGCCGTGGACTTATACGAACGAGAATTCCGCCGTAGACCGATCCGTCCACGCCATGGACCGATACGAACGAGAATTCCGCCGTAGACCGATCCGTCCACGCCATGGACTTATACGAACGAGAATTCCGCCGTAGACCGATCCGTCCACGCCGTGGACTTATACGAACGAGAATTCCGCCGTAGACCGATCCAAACGAAAATTCCGCCGTAGACCGATCCGAACGAAAATTCCGCCGTAGACCGATCCGTCGACGCCGTAGACCGATACGAACGAGAATTCCGCCGTAGACCGATCCGTCGACGCCGTAGACCGATACGAACGAGAATTCCGCCGTAGACCGATCCGTCCACGCCGTGGACTTATACGAACGAGAATTCCGCCGTAGACCGATCCAAACGAAAATTCCGCCGTAGACCGATCCGTCCACGCCGTGGACTTATACGAACGAGAATTCCGCCGTAGACCGATCCAAACGAAAATTCCGCCGTAGACCGATCCAAACGAAAATTCCGCCGTAGACCGATCCGTCCACGCCGTAGACCGATACGAACGAGAATTCCGCCGTAGACCGATCCAAACGAAAATTCCGCCGTAGACCGATCCAAACGAAAATTCCGCCGTAGACCGATCCGTCCACGCCGTGGACTTATACGAACGAGAATTCCGCCGTAGACCGATCCAAACGAAAATTCCGCCGTAGACCGATCCGTCCACGCCGTAGACCGATACGAACGAGAATTCCGCCGTAGACCGATCCAAACGAAAATTCCGCCGTAGACCGATCCAAACGAAAATTCCGCCGTAGACCGATCCGTCCACGCCGTGGACTTATACGAACGAGAATTCCGCCGTAGACCGATCCAAACGAAAATTCCGCCGTAGACCGATCCGAACGAAAATTCCGCCGTAGACCGATCCGTCGACGCCGTAGACCGATACGAACGAGAATTCTGCCTTAGACCGATCCGTCCACGCCGTAGACCGATCCAAACCAAATCTCCGCCGTAGACCGATCCGTCCACGCCGTGGACTTATACGAACGAGAATTCCGCCGTAGACCGATCCGAACGAAAATTCCGCCGTAGACCGATCCGAACGAAAATTCCGCCGTAGACCGATCCGTCCACGCTGTGGACTTCTACGAACGAGAATTCCGCCGTAGACCGATCCGAACGAAAATTCCGCCGTAGACCGATCCGAACGAAAATTCCGCCGTAGACCGATCCGTCCACGCCGTGGACTTCTACGAACGAAAATTCCGCCGTAGACCGATCCGTCCACGCCGTGGACTTATACGAACGAGAATTCCGCCGTAGACCGATCCAAACGAAAATTCCGCCGTAGACCGATCCAAACGAAAATTCCGCCGTAGACCGATCCGTCCACGCCGTAGACCGATACGAACGAGAATTCCGCCGTAGACCGATCCAAACGAAAATTCCGCCGTAGACCGATCCAAACGAAAATTCCGCCGTAGACCGATCCGTCCACGCCGTAGACCGATCCAA
>OY390729.1:141195-146195 GCA_959613375.1 Heteropelma amictum
CGCGGCACTGCTTGTCCCGGACTTGTCCTCTCGCCATCCTAGTTCTCAAGGGGATGGCATTGACTCGGAGCTTGTTCATTCGAACAAAGTCTCTTCCCGTCATAAAGAGGGTTCCGTCCGTGAGCCAAGCATGTTGGTGTTCGACACCACGCGATCCCTTCAGGGGGGCACCATCGTTGGATTGGTGCAGAAGCTTGGCGAACCGAGCCTTCAGAGCGGCGCGAGTTGTTACGCTCACGCCGTTATCTTCGAGCCGTTGCCTCGCTCTCTTCAGTTCAAGCTCCAAGAAGCGCTTCATGGCCTCTGGACTGGCGTCACCCAAGGTGGTCGTCAGTCGTTTCAGCCGATGAAAACGCTGCAGTGGAGCCGTCCAGCGAAAGGACGGAATCGAAAGACCCCCGTCTTTAACGTCGGCGTGAAAGTACGCGTTCGGAACGTCGTGCGGCAGATCGAGGTACTTGCGTACCGTGCCCCTTATGGTCACGTCCAATTTATTGAGCAAACTGATGTTCGTCGCTCCTAGGGCGAGCAGGTGATATAGACCTGGAATTATGACTGTTCGTAGTACGAATAGTCGTTGTTGCGGTTTCAGGGGCGCCGTTCTTAGCTGTTCAATCTCCTTTTTGAGGCGGTCAAGTGGGTTACACTTGAGTCGCCCCTCAGGAGTAAACGGCACGCCCAGATATTTCCAGTCATCGGTCCTGCTCAGCGCCGGTATTGGACGGCCGAGGCATCGGAAGCGTTCCCTCGCATCGATGACCGTTTTCTTTTCCTTCGGAACATTTTTCACTGCAACAGTGAAGCACTTCGACGCGTTGACCAACAAGCCACAGTCCCGCAGATATTCGGCGGTTATGTCGAGCAGTTGTTGGAGCCCGACTTTCGTCGACGCGAAGAGCACCAGGTCGTCGGCGTATCCCATCGCGCTCACCACAGTATCCCCGACCTGGATGCCCGTCTCTGTTGGGAGACGAGAAAACAGCCGGTCGATAACCATGTTGAACAGGATTGGCGACAACGGATCCCCCTGCTTAACCCCGCAATTAGGGTGAATGGCATGGGAGGTCCATTTGTCGCACTGCAGCCTGGTGGTAGACCCTTTGTACACTTCGGCGACGTAGTCGATCATCGGTGCAGGGACTCCGGACGAGCGGAGTATGCCCAGAATGGCATTGTGCGTCACAGAGTCGAACGCTTTGGCAACGTCGAGAGACGCCATGAACAGCGGTTGGTGGTTCTGTCTGGCGTACTTCAGGACGAAGTCAGTCAGAAAGATGTTCTCTGAGCATCCATCGATCGGTTGAAAGGCCTTCTGACGCGGATCCAGCCGGATGTGCTTAGACATCCTGTTGGCCAGAACCTTGTGGAAGGCCCTCACGATCGTGGACGAGACCGTGATCGGTCTAAACTCGCCTGGTTCGGAGGCACCGCTTTTCTTCGGTATCAGGGTGGTTTTCGACTCCAACAGATGTGCCGGGAGTCTACCACAGAGCATCAAGATGTTAAATATGCGCGCCCAGATACCAAGCGGGGCCCGCCGAAACTCTTCGACCGTGAGTGAGTCCGGTCCTGGCGCAGTGCCAGCTGGAGGCAGGGCATCCTTCACCTCGTTAAGCGTGACAGGTGCCCATAACTCCCCGATCTCTTCGTCACGGCTCGTTGCTACACTGGGTGTAGTATCACCTCCGGACGTCATGATACGTTCCCAGAAGGGAACCATGACGTCCTCGGGTGGTGCAGTGTCGGTTCGATTGTCCCGAAGGATGTCCCGAATGCACGTCGTTCGATTGCGCTTCCACGCTCTTTGGACCCTCGCGTAACCGGCTCGGCGAGCTTGCCGGCGCGACTGATTGTTATTCGCGCCGGTTGGCGGCCTGACACCGCGCGCTCTTGGTGGTCTTGCAAACGTCTCTCGGAGGTAGATCGAAACCTCTTCGAAGACGCGCGCGCGGTCCCACACGCAAAGCGACTCGACGATGGCGTCCAGCCGCTCGGTGCGGAATTCAGGGCAGTTCACGGCTGGGAGCTGACGCAGATGCTGTTGAACACGCTCCCTGGCCGCTTCGTACGAAGCAGCACCGGATTGTGCTGCAGGACGATGCAGGTGGGTGGTTGACGGTGGAGCAGCAGCGACTGGCTCACGCGGAGCTCGAAGAGCCCGCGCGACCAGCGCCCTGTACTGCTGTTGTCTCCTCTGACCCTTTATGGAATCAAGGGACCTCTCCGGGAGAACCGTAAGAAGTTCCTGATTCATAAACCTGACGCCCTGCTGCGTCAGTCTCGCCTCGTGCCTCGCCATGAGAGCCAGCTCCTCGGTGGTCCATCGTGCCTTGACGGAGACGGTGTTCTGTCTCTCGTCGTACCAGACCTTGTGTACCCGCTGTTGATGCACGCCCCGGCCAATGCTGGTGAGAAACGCTCTGGCGCAGCCAGGGAACTCACACGGAAAGGCTACACGTGGGGACACCGCGGGGTCAGGTCGGCGTCTGGTCAAAACTGGTGCGGTAACGCCAGTGGGCGCACCGCGTTGACGACCACCTAACGTGGGTGCGTCGTCCATCCGAGGCTCGTTTGTATCGTTTGGACCAGTTTGACAAGTCCATGGGGGAGGTAGCCCCATGGACGAAAAAATCGCAGAGACAGGATTGGTTTCCCCTTACGGGTACTCATCGGCGGCGCCACGTAACGGCTCCTGCGTGCTATAACATGACTCTCGGCGTGAGAGTCATAGTTACTCCCGCCGTTTACCCGCGCTTGCTTGAATTTCTTCACGTTGACATTCAGAGCACTGGGCAGAAATCACATTGCGTCAACACCCGCGAGGGCCATCGCAATGCTTTGTTTTAATTAGACAGTCGGATTCCCCTAGTCCGTGCCAGTTCTGAGCTGAGCGTTGAATGGCGGCCGAAGAGGACGACCAAGACGGCGGAAACCGCCGAGGAAGCCTCGCAGCAAGGAAGATCCGCGGGAGGCCAAGGCACGGGACCGAGCTCGGATCCCGCCGAGCGCGCCCCCTGGGGGGGCGCCCGGGTTCACCTCGCCCAGGCCCGGCACGTTAGCCAAACCCGCTTCCCTAACAAGCCCGACGCGCCCCGCTCCTCAGAGCCAATCCTTATTCCGAAGTTACGGATCCAATTTGCCGACTTCCCTTACCTACATTAGTCTATCGACTAGAGGCTCTTTACCTTGGAGACCTGCTGCGGATATGGGTACGAGCCGGCGCGACACCTCCACGTGGCCCTCTCCTGGATTTTCAAGGTCCGAGGGGAAGATCCGGACACCGCCGCAACTGCGGTGCTCTTCGCGTTCCAAACCCTATCTCCCTGCTAGAGGTTTCCAGGGAACTCGAACGCTTATACAGAAAAGAAAACTCTTCCCGGATCTCCCGACGGCGTCTCCAGGTCATTTTGGGTTACCCCGACGAACTCTCTTGCGAGGGCCCGAATTGTATACGGTTCCGCTGCCGGGTTCCGGAATAGGAACCGGATTCCCTTTCGCCCGATGGGTGTGTGTCTTGTAATAACGTGAGCGCGCCTCTCGGCGAGTATATGTATATTACACACTCAGCGTGACTGATACACCGCATCGACATAGGATTTCTCCTAGGGCTTAGGATCGACTGACTCGTGTGCAACGGCTGTTCACACGAAACCCTTCTCCACGTCAGTCCTCCAGGGCCTCGCTGGAGTATTTGCTACTACCACCAAGATCTGCACCGACGGCGGCTCCAGGCAGGCTCACGCCCAGACCCTTCTGCGCGCACCGCCGCGACCCTCCTACTCGTCAGGGCCTCACGACGGGGAACGTGGGTCCCCCGTGCGGCTTGCCGCTGACGGCAGAGTATAGGCCCGACGCTTCAGCGCCATCCATTTTCAGGGCTAGTTGCTTCGGCAGGTGAGTTGTTACACACTCCTTAGCGGATTCCGACTTCCATGGCCACCGTCCTGCTGTCTTAAGCAACCAACGCCTTTCATGGTATCCCATAAGCGTCGACTTGGGCGCCTTAACTCTGCGTTTGGTTCATCCCACAGCGCCAGTTCTGCTTACCAAAATTGGCCCACTTGGCACTCTGATCCGAAATCTCGTGGCTTCAGCGTTCAAGCAAGCCAGAGATCTCACCCATTTAAAGTTTGAGAATAGGTTGAGGTCGTTTCGGCCCCAATGCCTCTAATCATTCGCTTTACCAGATGAGACTCGCATAAGTTCAACGAACACGCGAGTGCCAGCTATCCTGAGGGAAACTTCGGAGGGAACCAGCTACTAGATGGTTCGATTAGTCTTTCGCCCCTATACCCAGTTCCGACGATCGATTTGCACGTCAGAATCGCTACGGACCTCCATCAGGGTTTCCCCTGACTTCGTCCTGACCAGGCATAGTTCACCATCTTTCGGGTCCCAACGTGTACGCTCTGGGTGCGCCTCTCCTCGCGATGAGAGCGAGACGCCCCGGGAGTGCGGGACCGCATCGTAACGCGGACCATCCTCCCTCGGTCGGCGCGGGGCCGACCTTCACTTTCATTGCGCCTCTGGGCTTCGAGATCCCAATGACTCGCGCACATGTTAGACTCCTTGGTCCGTGTTTCAAGACGGGTCCTGAAAGTACCCAAAGCAGTAGCGTCGCCGACCGGTAATGCAATCTTCGAGCCGGTCCCAGTGCACCGCCGGCCAACAGCCGGCCAGGCACGGTGACGGCGCAAGGTCCGTGGCATCCGTGGTTAATCTCACTGGCCAAGCTTGCGGCGGGCCGGACGCATCTCGATTTCGTGTGCGGCTCAATACCGTGCGAGTACCGCCGGGCAGCTGGCCGGGCGACCGGGGGTCTGCCGCGCGAGGCCCCCCGAGGGAGACTCTCCACGTGACAGGCGCCCACCCGGGCCGTAGACCGACGCCCGACGGGTCGCGACGTCCTACTAGGGGAGAAGTGCACGCCGACGAGACCCGGCGTTGAGGACCCGAACGCGTGCACCGCGACGCGAGGCCGCCGGCATCGCGTATCGAGG
>OY390729.1:151195-153695 GCA_959613375.1 Heteropelma amictum
GAGAATTCCGCCGTAGACCGATCCAAACGAAAATTCCGCCGTAGACCGATCCGAACGAAAATTCCGCCGTAGACCGATCCGTCCACGCCGTGGACTTATACGAACGAAAATTCCGCCGTAGACCGATCCAAACGAAAATTCCGCCGTAGACCGATCCGAACGAAAATTCCGCCGTAGACCGATCCGTCCACGCTGTGGACTTCTACGAACGAGAATTCCGCCGTAGACCGATCCGAACGAAAATTCCGCCGTAGACCGATCCGTCCACGCTGTGGACTTCTACGAACGAGAATTCCGCCGTAGACCGATCCGAACGAAAATTCCGCCGTAGACCGATCCGTCCACGCCGTGGACTTATACGAACGAAAATTCCGCCGTAGACCGATCCAAACGAAAATTCCGCCGTAGACCGATCCGAACGAAAATTCCGCCGTAGACCGATCCGTCCACGCTGTGGACTTCTACGAACGAGAATTCCGCCGTAGACCGATCCGAACGAAAATTCCGCCGTAGACCGATCCGTCCACGCTGTGGACTTCTACGAACGAGAATTCCGCCGTAGACCGATCCAGACGAAAATTCCGCCGTAGACCGATCCGTCCACGCCGTGGACTTATACGAACGAAAATTCCGCCGTAGACCGATCCAAACGAAAATTCCGCCGTAGACCGATCCGAACGAAAATTCCGCCGTAGACCGATCCGTCCACGCCGTAGACCGATACGAACGAGAATTCCGCCGTAGACCGATCCAAACGAAAATTCCGCCGTAGACCGATCCGAACGAAAAATCCGCCGTAGACCGATCCGTCGACGCCGTGGACTTCTACGAACGAGAATTCCGCCGTAGACCGATCCGTCCACGCCGTGGACTTGTACGAACGAGAATTCCGCCGTAGACCGATCCGTCCACGCCATGGACTTATACGAACGAGAATTTCGCCGTAGACCGATCCGTCCACGCCATGGACTTATACGAACGAGAATTCCGCCGTAGACCGATCCGTCCACGCCATGGACCGATACGAACGAGAATTCCGCCGTAGACCGATCCGTCCACGCCGTGGACTTATACGAACGAGAATTCCGCCGTAGACCGATCCAAACGAAAATTCCGCCGTAGACCGATCCGTCCACGCCATGGACCGATACGAACGAGAATTCCGCCGTAGACCGATCCGTCCACGCCGTGGACTTATACGAACGAAAATTCCGCCGTAGACCGATCCGTCCACGCCGTGGACTTGTACGAACGAGAATTCCGCCGTAGACCGATCCGTCCACGCCGTGGACTTATACGAACGAAAATTCCACCGTAGACCGATCCGTCCACGCCGTGGACTTATACGAACGAGAATTCCGCCGTAGACCGATCCAAACGAAAATTCCGCCGTAGACCGATCCGAACGAAAAATCCGCCGTAGACCGATCCATCCACGCCGTGGACTTATACGAACGAGAATTCCGCCGTAGACCGATCCAAACGAAAATTCCGCCGTAGACCGATCCGAACGAAAATTCCGCCGTAGACCGATCCGTCCACGCCGTGGACTTATACGAACGAAAATTCCGCCGTAGACCGATCCAAACGAAAATTCCGCCGTAGACCGATCCGAACGAAAATTCCGCCGTAGACCGATCCGTCCACGCTGTGGACTTCTACGAACGAGAATTCCGCCGTAGACCGATCCGAACGAAAATTCCGCCGTAGACCGATCCGTCCACGCTGTGGACTTCTACGAACGAGAATTCCGCCGTAGACCGATCCAGACGAAAATTCCGCCGTAGACCGATCCGTCCACGCCGTGGACTTATACGAACGAAAATTCCGCCGTAGACCGATCCAAACGAAAATTCCGCCGTAGACCGATCCGAACGAAAATTCCGCCGTAGACCGATCCGTCCACGCCGTAGACCGATACGAACGAGAATTCCGCCGTAGACCGATCCAAACGAAAATTCCGCCGTAGACCGATCCATCCACGCCGTGGACTTATACGAACGAGAATTCCGCCGTAGACCGATCCGTCCACGCCATGGACTTCTACGAACGAGAATTCCGCCGTAGACCGATCCCAACGAAAATTCCGCCGTAGACCGATCCGAACGAAAATTCCGCCGTAGACCGATCCGTCCACGCCGTGGACTTCTACGAACGAGAATTCCGCCGTAGACCGATCCGGCCACGCCGTGGACTTATACGAACGAGAATTCCGCCGTAGACCGATCCAAACGAAAATTCCGCCGTAGACCGATCCGAACGAAAAATCCGCCGTAGACCGATCCGTCGACGCCGTGGACTTCTACGAACGAGAATTCCGCCGTAGACCGATCCGTCCACGCCGTGGACTTGTACGAACGAGAATTCCGCCGTAGACCGATCCGTCCACGCCATGGACTTATACGAACGAGAATTTCGCCGTAGACCGATCCGTCCACGCCATGGACTTATACGAACGAGAATTCCGCCGTAGACCGATCCGTCCACGCCGTGGACTTAT
>OY390729.1:158695-171195 GCA_959613375.1 Heteropelma amictum
AGCTTCCCCAAACCGAGGCACCATACATCGCGCACGGGACAAAGAGCCCCCGGTACCAAGACCCAACGGTTTGGCGCCGGAGGCCCCAATCTCGCCGCATCACTCGCCGTAGTTGGCATACCAGGGAGGTGGTCTTCTCCCGGACACCTCGCAGGTGCGGCCAAAAACTCAGCCGTTCCCCAACGAGGATGCCTAGGTATCTAACCTCCTCCCTGTACGGCACGACACCTCGGCCCAGGAAGACCCTGGGACGCCTGGTTCGCGCAAACTTGCCGCGGAGCACCATGCAGACGGTCTTGTCCCTAGAGACTTCGACCGCCGCATTGGCGCCCCACTCCATCACCACCCCGAGAGCCTCCGTAGCCCGAGTTTCAATGCTCAGACGGGAGTCCCCCGCGGAGATCAGGAGTGTATCATCAGCGTAAGCAACGGCTTCGATGTTTTGTTCACAGAGTCGCCGCAGCAGAGGATCCAGTGCCATGTTCCAAAAAGTTGGCCCCGACATGGACCCCTGCGGGCAGCCCCGCTGCACATCGAGCTCAACCTCACTATGTCGAGAGGCCATAAACGCCCGACGACCACTGAAGAAACTCCGCCAGATATCCAGTTCAGGACACCCAGCGGAGCCCAAGATCCCGAGGATCACGTCCCAGCTCAGATGATCGAAGGCCCCCTTGAAGTCCACAAACGTGCCGAGCACGTACTTGTGGGGAGACTCCTCGACCACCCTTATCGCCCGGTGCCACGCGTCCTCGGTGCCCCTCCCAGCCCTGAAGCCGAACTGTCGGTCCGAGAGGGAGTGAACCTCTCGCGCCTCTAATCTCCGGACCAAAATTTTTTCCAACAGTTTGCCCAAGACCGAGAGGAGGCTGATCGGTCTATACGACCCAGCCTCGTCAGACGGCCTCCCAGGACCCTTCAGGATAGCCACGACGCGAGCCCTTTTCCACTGAGGCGGAAACACCCCAGCTTCCAAGCAGCCGTTGTACATGGCCAGCATCAGGTCGGGCACATACCTGACGAGCGACCCCACCATGGGGACGGTTATCCCGTCAGGCCCGGGCGCACCGCCCACCCTCATTTTCCTGAGGGCAAGCCTCATCTCTGCGAGGGTGATTGGGGCCGGGGGATCGGGCGCCGGAAGAACGCCCTCCCCAACGGGCTCCCGATCTGGGAGCCGCGGGAAGAAATGCTCCAAGAGCGCCGTGGCACTCGCATCCCAAGAGGTCGCGAGCACCCCCCCGACCCTTACACCGCCGATGTCAGCAGGACCACGCCGACCCCTGAGGATACGATACACGTCCCCCCACGGATCAGCATTTCCGACCCCACCAACAAAGGCTCGCCAGTCCTCCTCTTTCCTCTGGAGGACCAGGCGGTGGTAGCTCCGGTGCGCATCACGATACGCCACTCGGAGCCTCACCTGGACCTCCACCGGCGCCTCGCGTCTTCTGGCCCCCTGCAAAGCAGCCCTCGCCCGTCTAGCGAGCCTCCTCAGCCGGGCGAGCTCTTGGCCCCACCACCGAGACCTCCGCCGCGGCGACGGCCCAGCCGCCCCCAACTGAGAGCCGTTTACGCCCTCAACCAAGGACACAACCGCTCCCGCGAGAGCGGCCGGACCATCCCTCGCCAACGCATCGCGGTCCAGCTCCTGCGCAGCCAGCGCAAGAGCCGCCCCATACGTCGCCCAGTTTACACCAATGGTCCGCCACCTTTTTACAGGCAGCGGACGGTCGGCATCCCCGCCGACCCGGGACAGGGTCACACTGACACTATTATGGTCAGAGTGGACCAGGTCCGGCAGGATCTCCCACCGAGCCCGGTACAGCTGTTCAAAACCCCTCCCCAGGGTAACGTCGATGTCCGACCTCCCCGTGGGGCCATCGAACGTAAAATGTCGAGACGGCTCGTTCAAGACCTCCACGTCGGTAGCGACTATGAAGGCCTCAAGCTCACCGCCCCTGACGGCATTCTGGTGGCCCCGAAAGCGGTTCTTCGAGTGCCACAGGCGGGACACAGCGTTCGCGTCCATGCCCACCAGCACAGGCGCCCCTCGCAGCTGGGAAAATACCCACTCCAGATACTGGAGATAGCTATCGAGAGGCACCCCATGCCGGCAGTACATGGAGCACAGGTACATAGTACCAAAACCGCCGCGTACCCACACCGTAGCACCCACGCCCCCGCCAGGGACCACGACCACCGTCGCATCAAGCGACGCGTCAACGAGGACGACCGCGGATCCGCCGTCGCCGCTCTGAAACACTCGCAACCACGCCGGGAGCCCAGCCACGACACCACCCGCCCGCAGGTATGGTTCCTGCAGAAGGGCGGCCCCGAAGCAGCCCTCGGTGAGCACCTGGCCGAGTTCAGCCATCACCCCCCGAGATCGCTGGCAGTTGAGCTGGAGGACACGAAGTCCAACCGGCCCACCACCCACTGGACCCCCAGCAACAGCGGCGACGGCCCCCCTTGGCGGACACCGCTCAGCCATTTGGACCGGGTGAGGCCGGGCCCTCCGAGGCCCTCGGACACTCTCCCTCTCTCTCAGCCGCCGCAGCAGCAGCCGTCTCCTCTTTCTCCATCGCCTCCACATCCGTTGCCGCAGCGCGGACCCGCTCCTCGGCCGCTGCAGCCCTTACTCGCTCGAGGGCAGCCCGGTAAAGAGGGCACGCCCCATCCATGGCCCTATGGGCGGCCCGCAAGCCTGCCTCCCTGCAATTCACACAGCAGGGAGGCTGCTCCCTCGACGGGCATTCCGCGGCGGAATGCCCGTCCATCGCACACCAGCCACATGTCAGCGCACGCTTCCGGCAGGACCGTGTGCCATGGCCAAAACCCAGACACCGGAAGCACCGGTCTGCCTCTACATAATCTCTGACGACGCACGAATGCCAGCCAAGGAAAACGCGCCCCCTCGCCACCAGCGCCCTTGCCACCTCGGGCGCGGCCTCCAGCACCCAGTGGGTACCTTGAGGCCCCGCTCGATCACCATTAAATTTCCGTTCAAGCCTGACGGCTGCACGGAACTCCTCCTCCCCCATGTCAGGGACAGCCTGAGCACGGAGGGCGGTCATCACTGCCCCCTCCGTAACCTCGGCGGGAACCGCAAAGACGCCGACCCTCTTTCGAGGGGCCTCCGGCGCCATCACGGTTAACCCGCCCTCCCGAATCTCCTGGCTTGCCCGGAAGAACTCGAGTTCCTTCTCCGTGCGGGTCTCGACTAGAACTCCACCCTGGACAGTCCTAACTGCCGTCACGCAGATGGAGGCCCTTCCAGGGTCTACAAGAGCCTTCAACTTCTCCTTAACCTCGGCAGGCGCCATTGCGCCCTCGGCCGCCCTCACCAGCACGGCGTGCTGAGGCGCGCGCCTCGCTCTCGGTGTGGGACGTCTCGGGGGGGCAACCACCACTGGCGCCGGCCGAGGTCCAGCGACCACAGCGACCGCAGTCGCCGGCGCTCCACCCACTGCCTCCGCAAACGTGGCCGGGCGCCCCGGTCTCAGGGGGGCCATGAGGCTTCCTGATCCCGGGGAAGCCACGGCACGCGAACTACCTCTCTCTCCTTCGTCACCAACGCGACGAGCTTGATGTTCGTGCGCAGAGCGAAGCCCTGCACACTCGCCTGACAGATACTCGACCCTCCCGGTGACGGCGACCAGGAGGGAGAGAATCCCAGAAACCCGCTCCTCGATAAACGAGGCGACACTTTTGGCGACTTTATTGGTCGGGTCCATGATGCCCGACCGCACCTCGCCCGCTAGCTGCTCAGCCCGAGCAGTTAGCGCAATCAGGCTGATATGCCTTGGGGGCCCTTCTCCCCGGAAGGCGGTGGCCGGCACGGTCAAACAGGCCACCGGCCGATCCGGGGTACCCCCAGAACGGGCTGCCACTTGTTGTGCCGAACCTGACCCAACCGCAGGATCAGCACGGGCAAGCCCCGCCGTCTTCTTCCTCTTCTTTCTCCCTTTCGTTCGCCCAGCCGCTTGGACCTCCCAGGTCTCGGCCGGAACCTCCGCTCCCACAGGCGGGGCGGCCGCAGCCACGGCCGCTCGCACGTGCGGAGAGCAACTCCTTCGTATTCGGCCGGGCTCGCTCGCATCCGTCGACATTCCGTCGTCGGAAACAGGCTCCCCCGAAACCGCTTTCATGCGTTTCTTGGCCGTCTTTTTTCGGGACTTCGGCCCCGGTCGCGACGCCGAGACGGACGAATCCGTCGCCGACGAAGCATCCGCCGCCTCACGTCCCGAGCCAGACGCCCGTCTCTTTACACCCGGCGAAGCCGGAGGACCCATAGGGGTGCTCCTCTCCGCCGCCACCTCGACCACACCCGAAGACGCGATGCCGACTTCGGCACCCGTCTCCGTCCCCTTCGATATTTGGGCCGCGGGAAGCCCACTGTCCGATGACACCTTTGTTACTTTGCTGGATTCGGACATTTTCCATAAAGTAGGGCTTTTCTCGAGATTCCCCAGCTCGAACACCACACACAACACCTTCCCCCCACACCGAACCGCTGGCCCCAGTCATACAACCAGAGCCAACGCCCCAGCCCCCACCCCAGGGCCCGCACTCCCGCCCCGACCCTCCCCCGGGCCGGTCCACTCCATACGCATCCACGGCTTGCTGCAGGTGGCCTCGGCGGAGACAACACTCGGCCCCCCTGCAGGTCCGCATCCTGGTGCTACCAGGCCCTGCAGGGGCCCTGCAGGGGCCTGGTAGCACCAGGATGCGGACCTGCAGGGGCAACACAAGCTTTTTACACGCGTTGCTGCGAGGCAGCCCACCCAGGTAGCGACTCCGGAGTCGGGCCCCGGTACTACCACGCGGCCCCCGGGCGTGTCAACCCCCCATCCGAGGGGGCCTCCCGGGTTTCCCGCTGTACCCTCACTGCATTCGCCAGAGACACTGAAGAGGAACGACCCAGAGGCAGCGCGGCAAGCGTGCGAGCCCCGGAGTTGGTACACACTTAGTCTGGACACTCCCCCCTGGACCAACCCAGCTTGGTAGAACCTGCCAGGGCCGAAGCCCCGCTGGTATAGCTCCAAGGGATCATAATGCCACGCAAGCCCCCTCGCCCCGGCAATGCGGTGTACCGTTGAGGGAGAGTAGATAGGGACATTTAGTGTGAAGGTCGCTCACCGAAGTGATGCCGACCGCTGCTTCCTCGCCTATAAAGGCATACGCAACTAATGGTAATCTACCTCCAGCAAAGACGCACCGCCCCGAGTACGGGCGATAGAAAAATCCTTTGACTCTCGCGGGCGGAGTCGCGAGAAGAGCGGTTTGGCCACGCGGAAGCATCCGAAGTCTCGTTACTCGGACGGATCCGAGTCGCGAGCCCAGATAGCCCCACGTGCTCACGGGGAACCACGGGAAGGCCCGCTCTCCGTGTCCCGCCTGGACACGAGCCCAGAAATGACAAGGATACAGGATGGGCATGGGTCAGGTGAGCCGACATCGGAATACCCATCCTAACCGCCGCCCACTGCCGATGTAGTGGGCGTTTGAGGTCCGGCCGATGACCGCGAGCGCAGAGAAAGGTGCCTTCACCGATCCTACCCTCGCAGCCATGGCTCACGTGACCTTCTACGGAGTCGGACAGAGGCATCCGCCGTGGAATGTCGGCGTTATCGGCCGTTCCCGCTGTCCTCACACATGTTTCCGCGTAATACTGTGGTCCCATAGTCATTGACCTGACTATTGCCCGGCTATACGCGGAAATAATATTGCCAGGTATTGCCATAGGCACGTAGCTATTGACCTAACTACTGCCTCACAGCACCTGGCTGAAGTAGATAGGGACAGAGGGAATCTCGTTAATCCATTCATGCGCGTCACTAATTAGATGACGAGGCATTTGGCTAATTCATTAAATGGATCTCCGGTTATAACGGGGATCGGACTGTTGGGCTGTTATTTGCCGCCCATTGGCTAGTTCCCTACAATTTCGCATCAAGTGTCATCTAGATTGCCGTACTTAATTCTTCGCGCCGGCCAAATGCTTTCTGGGTTTTTGTGTGGGGTGGACTATGAGCCTCTATCTTTCGCTGTAGAACATTCCCCTCATAAATGCTTTGTGTATGATGATACTGCCATTGATTGTCGCGCACACTAGCTGACTTACGTCGCTTTGGCTTAGACCAAGGATTTTCATGATTTCTTCGTTTCTTGGACACCATGTACCTCTCGCGCCTACTATCAGTGCCCCAAAAGAGATACTTTGTCCATTGTGTCTAGCACGTAGCGCAGATGTCGTCAGTGGGTCATTGTATGTAGCTAGTTTGTGCTGATAAGTCGCTGCAAGTAAAGCGGGGCCCTCCCATGGTATCGCGACATCAACCACCACCACCTGGCTCAATCTGGATAGCAAGAGATCCGGTTTCTTTAGCTGGCCATTTGCACACATAATGTGCGGTTCTACCTCGGCGGCCCAACCCTTCTTGGAGGCGAGTCGCGCCAGCAGGTTGACAACTCGATCGTGCCGCTTAATTCTGGGCCAGTGCGATGCTGGACATCTTTGTAATACATGGCTGAGAGATTCCGTTCGTCCAGGACAGCCAGCCCGACACCCTCTCGCTTCGCGGGGGTTTGATGGTATACCCTGGGTTGGAAGTAGGTTTCCGCGCAGCTGCACGCTCCTGACGTAATCTCCTCCTGACCAGTACGGCGGTGGATTTTCCAGCCAGCTGCCACTGTGTGTATTGCACGCGCCCTGCATTAGGCCGTTTCCAGAATAAGAGGTTTCCAGTCGCTCGCCCCATGATCGACCCGCTGCACTGGTTGTATGCCCTTGTGCATCACACCAGCGGTCTAACTTATCTACCAACTGTCTGAATCTTACTGCTTCTGCCAACCTCTGCGCATAGGTGTCATAGGATCTAAGGACTGCCAGCAGACGACTCCTCATTATGACGGGCACTACGGACCTCATTGATTGCACTCCCAATCCGCCAAACCTGATAGGAGCGTGTATGAATGCATCCGAGCAAGTCCGGTTTATATGTAGGGTGCGCCGTACGGACATTCGGATTAGTTTGTCGGTCTCCTTTAAGATTCCAATCGTTACCCTCGGGTTCTGTAGCTCACCCAGTAGTCGTGGTAGCAGATACGTTCTAAGGAGGCACATTTTCTGCGCAGGCTGGAGTGGTGCTTTTTCTATGCGGTTCAGCTGCGCTTTTAATTCGCCAATCTGCGGTTTTGAGACACCTAGCGTCCCTACCTGCACTCCTAGATATTTGAAGAACTCCCCAACAGGCTTCTGGGGTATCGTCACACCTCTGATGTTAAAGATACTCCGGGATATCGAATACAAGAGTTTCTTTCCAGGTACGATACCAACTGATGCTGCTGCACACTTGTCGACATTCATCGTCAAGCTCCTACGCTGTAGAAACCTACTTGTCATCCGTAGCAGATGTTGTGCCTCTTTTGCATCGGCGCCAATCAGTACTATATCATCAGCGTACCCTAGACACGGAATTTTCAGTTCACCCATCATAATACCTGCTCCAGAATCGGCAAGCTCGCATATCATCTCGTCAAGCACCATATTGAATAAATGAGACGATAGAGGATCGCCTTGTTTTACTCCGCGGGTTAGGCGCACCGGTTCCGATCTTCGAGGTCCAAGTTGGATAATGGTATGAGCGTTATGGTAGCCGTTCAGAATAAACTCTCGCAATCTCGGATCTAGGTCAAATCTGTCCATGGCCCTTACCACCGATTTCACGGACACTGAGTCAAAGGCCTTTCGCAGGTCGATCGATACCAAGCTATATGGTAGACGTCGGTCGCGACGTCCCGTCACTATGTTGTCGAGGGTGACGTTGTTAAGTAGGACCCCATCGATTCTGCGGAATCCTCGTTGTAGGTGATGCAGCGGTAGTGCTTCGAGTCTCCTTCCGATGATTTTATTTACTAGCCGCAGGAGAATTGATGACACCGTGATGGGCCGCCAGTTATCCGGATTGTTGGTGTTATTTCCTTTTGGGAGCATAATCGTGCGGCAGGCTTTCATCCGCTCAGGAATGATCCCCCACGCCAGCATCGCGTTGAATGCTAGCAGCAGGGTACGTTGGGGTTTTTTCCTGACATGCGTAATCCTGAGCCCATCCGGTCCGGCAGACTTAGATTTCGTTGATCTGAGCGCCCATTCGATCTCTCGGGGTGTAATGGGCCTACACAGACCTTCGACTCGCGTTTTCCTATCTCGTACGAGCTCGCTGTCGGCTGGTGATTCGTCTGAGAAGAGGCCAGCATATCTATGGACCAGATCCTCGAATGGTGGATGAGGTATTTCGCCACTGGCAGGTTTATCGTCGATTATACAGGCGGCAAGCTCCGAACGCTTCTTTTTATAAAGGTCTTGTATAATCGCGAATCGTTGCGCCCGCCTGCTGTTCTTCACGTATCGACGATTCGATTTTCGTGATCCCATCCTCTTCCTTCTCTCACTATCTTGGCTACGATCAGCGCGGCCGGGAGGCGGGCGATTCATCGATGTCGTAGTAGCCCGTTTTCCGTAAAACCAGTCCAACCATCCGTTTAGCGCTTCAACTCTCTGACGTACGAAGGACCTCTGATCTTCGAGTGTCCTGATCAGCCCTCTTTCGGCCTCATTCCAATCATCGCCGTCAGCCACTAGTCGGAGTAGGTAGTCCCGAATTACATCATACGAGTCGACTGCCGGTACATTCCCGCCACCTGGATCGCCATCTTCAGCGGCTGGATCGAGGCCTCCCTGCTGTTCAGTGAGCCAAGCCGGAGCGAATGGCCGGGCTTCCGGGTTCAAGGCTACTATAGGCGAGTTTACGACCACAGGTGTTTGACTTACCTCGCGTTCAATGGCCTGCTCCTCCGTTATTTCTGGGCTCGGGCGCGTCAGAGGGGTGTCTCGGGACGTTTGCTCTAGTGTTGTTCCAGCATGTATACCGGCACGTCTCGTGAATTGGACCGCTTCCTGATCGGTCGCGGATTTCCCAGAGTGCGAGACTTGATGAATTGGCCCCCTCCCCGCGGTTACCGTTGTCGCAATGTCTTCGGGAGTCTCAGAGATATTGTTTTCAGGCCCTAACGGTCCTGTCTCTATTGCCTCGCTGCCTCGGTGGTCGTGCGGTAGTTCAATTTCTGATTGTTCTTCAGGTTCGTGGTATTCTCGTATCCCTTGTGTTCCCAGTCTTAGGTCTCTTAGCAACTCAATGTAGTCGGCCTTTCTACGTCTGGACTTGATAGAATCTAGAGTCCTTGAGGGCATCACAGAGAGGAGATATTTGTTAATAAATCTTCCCTCGTATGCCACCTCCAGCCTTGCCATCGCAATGGCCTCTTCTTCAGACCAGTTGGACGAGCTTCTGATCGGGTTATCGACTTGGTGTTCCAATTCTGCATTGTATTCAGCTGGGTGTGATTGGCGGATATGTTGTCTTAATCCAATGAACGTCGGGAATCTGCGATCTTCCCCATGAGGTGCACAATATTCACACCGATTGTCTCCGTCCGGGTTCGGACCACGGCAGTACCTTCTCCTTATATGCGAACGTAGGCCAGACTCAGTAGCGAATTCTTTTCCACACACACATAACACCATTGTTGTAAAAAGATATTTAACTTTGATGACACAGTAATGCCAAAATAAGCAAAGCAGTGGGTTCGACCGGTAGAGTAACTCAGTCGTTTTTATTTTACTTTCTATATAAAGTTGGATATCTTATCCCACCAGCTTCATAAACGACCAATCCGATGCAGTACACCAGATTAGTTAATTGCCGGACAGCACCTGACAGGGTGCAGCCGCAGAGAGCCCCCAATAAGAAGCCTCACTATTATAATAGCTTAAATATAAAGATAGGTCTAGGCAAAAAAAAGTGTTACATTAGAGGAGTGCGCGCGCACATGTAAAGTAGATTTGTAAATACGGGTAGAATCAAAGTGTTTCAGTAATAATAAGCCAATTGTTGTAAATTTAGGATTGATTGAGCAACTTATAATGTAGAGTCAAGCCATTAAAATTAAGGGCTTGAGTTGTAAACAGAGTCAAGTGTATATACAGAGTCAGAGCATGCCAGTTGTAAATGAGATTAAGTATCAAGTTAACTGCTAACACATCAATATTAAAATAGGCTAAATCCGAAAGAAAGGCGCGACACAAGAGACTTAGTCTCGAGCGCGATAAATCATGCAAAGATAATAATAAGTTAATAGGTAAGAATGAAAAAAGAAGAACTTAGCCTAAGAGGTCCTTTTAGCCCGGTTACACCGGTTACCAGGGTCGCCACGAGGAGGCAGGACCACGATCGCTCACTAGAATGCACAGAATAAAAGTCACTATGATCTCGCCGGATTGCAGGATAATCACATAGGTAAAATATGCACGCTAGGGACTCGACCGCCAGACCCCTTAAGAGAGTCATAGTTACTCCCGCCGTTTACCCGCGCTTGCTTGAATTTCTTCACGTTGACATTCAGAGCACTGGGCAGAAATCACATTGCGTCAACACCCGCGAGGGCCATCGCAATGCTTTGTTTTAATTAGACAGTCGGATTCCCCTAGTCCGTGCCAGTTCTGAGCTGAGCGTTGAATGGCGGCCGAAGAGGACGACCAAGACGGCGGAAACCGCCGAGGAAGCCTCGCAGCAAGGAAGATCCGCGGGAGGCCAAGGCACGGGACCGAGCTCGGATCCCGCCGAGCGCGCCCCCTGGGGGGGCGCCCGGGTTCACCTCGCCCAGGCCCGGCACGTTAGCCAAACCCGCTTCCCTAACAAGCCCGACGCGCCCCGCTCCTCAGAGCCAATCCTTATTCCGAAGTTACGGATCCAATTTGCCGACTTCCCTTACCTACATTAGTCTATCGACTAGAGGCTCTTTACCTTGGAGACCTGCTGCGGATATGGGTACGAGCCGGCGCGACACCTCCACGTGGCCCTCTCCTGGATTTTCAAGGTCCGAGGGGAAGATCCGGACACCGCCGCAACTGCGGTGCTCTTCGCGTTCCAAACCCTATCTCCCTGCTAGAGGTTTCCAGGGAACTCGAACGCTTATACAGAAAAGAAAACTCTTCCCGGATCTCCCGACGGCGTCTCCAGGTCATTTTGGGTTACCCCGACGAACTCTCTTGCGAGGGCCCGAATTGTATACGGTTCCGCTGCCGGGTTCCGGAATAGGAACCGGATTCCCTTTCGCCCGATGGGTGTGTGTCTTGTAATAACGTGAGCGCGCCTCTCGGCGAGTATATGTATATTACACACTCAGCGTGACTGATACACCGCATCGACATAGGATTTCTCCTAGGGCTTAGGATCGACTGACTCGTGTGCAACGGCTGTTCACACGAAACCCTTCTCCACGTCAGTCCTCCAGGGCCTCGCTGGAGTATTTGCTACTACCACCAAGATCTGCACCGACGGCGGCTCCAGGCAGGCTCACGCCCAGACCCTTCTGCGCGCACCGCCGCGACCCTCCTACTCGTCAGGGCCTCACGACGGGGAACGTGGGTCCCCCGTGCGGCTTGCCGCTGACGGCAGAGTATAGGCCCGACGCTTCAGCGCCATCCATTTTCAGGGCTAGTTGCTTCGGCAGGTGAGTTGTTACACACTCCTTAGCGGATTCCGACTTCCATGGCCACCGTCCTGCTGTCTTAAGCAACCAACGCCTTTCATGGTATCCCATAAGCGTCGACTTGGGCGCCTTAACTCTGCGTTTGGTTCATCCCACAGCGCCAGTTCTGCTTACCAAAATTGGCCCACTTGGCACTCTGATCCGAAATCTCGTGGCTTCAGCGTTCAAGCAAGCCAGAGATCTCACCCATTTAAAGTTTGAGAATAGGTTGAGGTCGTTTCGGCCCCAATGCCTCTAATCATTCGCTTTACCAGATGAGACTCGCATAAGTTCAACGAACACGCGAGTGCCAGCTATCCTGAGGGAAACTTCGGAGGGAACCAGCTACTAGATGGTTCGATTAGTCTTTCGCCCCTATACCCAGTTCCGACGATCGATTTGCACGTCAGAATCGCTACGGACCTCCATCAGGGTTTCCCCTGACTTCGTCCTGACCAGGCATAGTTCACCATCTTTCGGGTCCCAACGTGTACGCTCTGGGTGCGCCTCTCCTCGCGATGAGAGCGAGACGCCCCGGGAGTGCGGGACCGCATCGTAACGCGGACCATCCTCCCTCGGTCGGCGCGGGGCCGACCTTCACTTTCATTGCGCCTCTGGGCTTCGAGATCCCAATGACTCGCGCACATGTTAGACTCCTTGGTCCGTGTTTCAAGACGGGTCCTGAAAGTACCCAAAGCAGTAGCGTCGCCGACCGGTAATGCAATCTTCGAGCCGGTCCCAGTGCACCGCCGGCCAACAGCCGGCCAGGCACGGTGACGGCGCAAGGTCCGTGGCATCCGTGGTTAATCTCACTGGCCAAGCTTGCGGCGGGCCGGACGCATCTCGATTTCGTGTGCGGCTCAATACCGTGCGAGTACCGCCGGGCAGCTGGCCGGGCGACCGGG